>PVIC010023275.1:0-26965 GCA_004025085.1 Thryonomys swinderianus | reverse complement strand
AAAAAAAAAAAAAGAAAATAGGAGAGAGACTTGAAGAGGCATGCTCCAAAGAGCAAATGCCTCAAATTACTGAAAAATTTAAACAATAATTAGATATCAGAAGGACTAAGATGATAAATTGTGATAGCTCCAAATACTTGTTACAATGAAGAAGAGATACTGAGGGACTTACACTACCAGTGGAAATATAAAATAGTACATTATCCTGCAAAACAGTTTAGCAGTTTCTTAGGAAACTAGATATACAACTACCATATGACCCACAAATTATTCTCCTGGGCATTTATCCCAGAGAAATGAATATTTATATTCACACAAAACTCATGCATGAATATTTATAGCAGCTTTATTCATAATAGCCCCAAACTGGAAACAATCAAGATATCCTTCAGCAAGTAATAGTTGAACAGACTCTGGTGTATTTATATCATGGAATAATAGTCAAGGATAAAAAAGAGCAAACGATTGTGATAGCAGCTTGGATGGCTCATTAGAGGAAGGTGCTGAATGTACATAGTCCTGAAGGTTCCACACTTTCTCGCTCCATTTATCATTATTAAAATAACAAAAAATTTAAAGTAGAGAATGAGTTGAGGGGCTTCATAGCCTTTTTCACTCTGTTGTAATCATTTTTACCCCTCTCTCCTCTTTCAGCAGCTCTTTTGTAATTCCCTGTTCATTCAGCTCCTGAATTTCAGAGTCTTGCCAAAAGGTAGGGTAACTCTAGATCTTGCCCATTTGTCTTGGGATTGTCCCCTTGACTATGTAGAAATCTTTTAGGATAACTTTTAACTGGTGGTTGTGTAGTTATATAAAGACTACGTGTGCCATATATATACATATATATATATATATATATTATTGTGTAGCTGTCTTTGTTAATGACTTTAATTTTGTTGTAAAACTTGTTTTTTTTTTTATAATTCTCTTCCTTTCATCAAGCACCATTGTTATTTAAAACTTTCTGGAATTGAGTAATTGAAAAGTTTGAATCATAAACCGCAAGAAAAACAGCAAACACCTAAATCTCATTATACAAATGAGATGCTTGTTGGCACATTGAGTAAGTGGGGGTACAGGTGTAAACCTGCAATTTGTTCTAAGATAATTAAATATAGTGATTAAGGAAAATGTCAAATCCAGCACCATCTCATTCCGTGCCAGTCAGGCATCATCTGTTCTCTGTGCTTCTCACTAATTTGAAGAAACTATAATGTTTGCTATGAGGTCCTTTTCATTTGCAGAGGGGTATTTGCAATTTAAATCACAAAAGAAAGAAATTGTCGGTACATACTGAACTCGCCCAAGATTCCCTATTTTACTGCAGTTTGTTCAGTAAGCCTTGATATATAAGTGAACTCATGAGAATAAATGCATCTGTCTCCATTTCTCTTTGCCATCAGATCATTATGCAAACATTAAACACCAAAAAAGACATAAAATGATTGATCACTCATATAAAGAACATAGGCTGTCAAAAAGCAAAGCTGGTTCCTCCCTCTCCAGGCCTCTTCTTTCCCATCCCCTTTGGAAACACCTGTAGCAGATTTAGTCAGTTCCTTCAAGACAAGAGGTACTTATTGGCAAATAAAATTCCTGTGATTCAGCGCATTTTCTTGCAACAATTTTCTATCTTTACTCTTGAGCTCCGCCTAATTTATATTCCTCTCTTGGTCTGCTCAGCTAATCCTGATCGATACATACAGAAGATTAGTCAGGAGACAAAACTGGGAAATGGCTCTGCATTTAGAACCTCAGGCCTTCCGTTTCCATCGCTTCCGGGATGATCTCCCCTGTATCTGCCTTCCTCACCACTCACACTGGGCCAGTGCTCTGGGACTTTGCCTCTGACCAGGTTAGGCACCTCGAGCATTGTCGCCTTAATCTTTCCATCAGACTGCACCCTGTGTTGTGGAATCCCATATTATGCACAAAGCGTGTCCTTAAAAATCTGAGTCGGAAAAAATATTTTAGTAGTCAAATATTATTTCTCACGTGCCTGGTGTTCTCCATCACACTTGCTTCCTTGCAAATTTCGGATTGTCTTAAAATGGACTTGTAACACTGCAAGTAAAGATTTATAATCAAATATTTAAAAATATAGACTCACACTGCATATTTAAAGAAGATCCAAAGAATTCTTTATGGAAAAGTTGCCAAGTACCCTTACTTCTCTGTGCTACAAATAGTTACCATCTACTATGCCATACTGATCACTTTCATTATTAATTTTTAAAATAACTTAGACCTTGCCTAATACTAAACTGAATTTAATAGGGTTCACTTATAAGGCTACCTTGTCAAGTATCAGTCGAGCCCCTGTAGGTTTCTGTGGTAGCTATGAGAGGTTTTTTGTTCTTGTTTTAAGGGTCCCTGGTGCAAAGGCACACCATGATGGGCTTGGGTACAAATGCTTCTGGTATAAAAGGGCCCATACTTTGAGGAACTTGAGAAGAATGCTGATGGCTAAGCTTCAATTTTTGTGTGGTTTCTCATACAAAATGCAATCAAGAGAGCTGATTTTGTACATACTCCCAGCCTTTTTCTTGGTACTTGCCTTACAGGGGAATAGCAACTCATAAGGGCAGTAAATGAGACCACCATGAACAGGCAAGCTTCTGGGAGTGCTGAGCTGGGTGCGAAATCACAGGGCCGGGCAGCCCTCCCAGGCCTGCCCAGAATGACATTTTCTACTTTCCCCAGGAATGCAGTAGTCTTCTAGTCTTGCTTCCATTCCCCAATTCTCTGATCTGATCACTAGATCAGAACAGAAGTCATTTCATTTCTTAACATGATTTGAGGTTCATTGCCTGGTGAGATGTTAATGTAACAGCCACAAAAATTCATGGAGATTTTTGAAATTATGTCCATAATCTTTTATTATTATATGACTTCAAAGGCACATTTGTTCCTACATGTTAAGATGAGTGTCTTTGGAACCAGAGATTTAGCTCAGTGGTTCTGGTGCCTGTGTAGCAAGCCCAAGGTCCCTAGTTTGATCCCCAATAACCACATACAACAATACTGGGTGTGGTGACTCATGCCCACCAGCAATTAGTACCACATACCACAAATGTCAGGTGTGGTGGCTCACACCTGTAATCCCAGCACTCGAGAGGCAGAGGCAGGAGGATTGCTGAGTTCCAGGCTTGCCTGGGCTACGTAGTGAGCTCAGGGCCAGCCTGAACGACAAAGCGAGACCCTGTCTCCAAAAAAAAAAGATGAGGTTGGGGATCTAGCTCAAGTGGTACTGGGCCAACCTTGGATGCACAAGGGCTGGAGTTCGATCCCTGGTATCGCAAAAAAGAGAGACAGAGAGACAGACAGAGAGAGACAGAGAGAGAGAGATGAGTGCCTTTAATGTTCTGGAAACTCACAACCCTGATTCGGGGCACCAAGAAATTATGCATGTGAGGAAGGATAACATCTAACTGAAATCTAAAACAGTATTTGTCTTAATTAGCCTCTCAGTACAGAAATACAGGCTTCTCATTTCTATCAAAAGACTCGTGTTCCTTTCTGGTGTGTAAACATTATTTCGCAGGATCCGCGAGATTGTAAAGTTTTGTTGCTTAGTGAATTGAAAATTTACAACAGTTACCTAGACATTCTGAGGGTCAATTCTTCCTTGTTGTACTATGATGTTCTCTGCAAGAAATGATAGCAATTGTTACATGAGATATTATTGTACTTTGTGCTGAAAGACAGAAAAAGTTGAGTCAGTATTTTTTCTTGAAGCTATGGAAAGCATTTTTCTCCTATAGTTGGCCTCCAAAGCTGAAATGTGCCATGAACTTGGAGTCTGCCACTGGACTATATTTGTGTATATTGTTATTCTAACTCTTTTCGTGACAACTTTCAGTTGTCCTATTTAGAGTTACAAGAAGAGAAACTAGAAAAATAGATGAGGTTAATAACAAAAAGCAAAGGGCAAATGAATTGGCACTTAAGACTGGTATATAAGACAGTTTTTACTATTTATTGTCAACCTAAGGTGAACTTCCTCACTTGGGCCCTTTCAGTGACCTACCATGGAATGTCTTTGTCCGTGTTGTCTGCATGCACGTGCTCATAAGATACTCAAGAAATCAACAAAGAAGGAGGCTTTGGATACCTTTCCTCATAGGAGAAGTCACTGAGCCACATGAATCAACATCTGTGATTCTGTTCTCAACAAGGCAAATGCTTTTCTCTTACAGAGGAATTCAAGGGCTCCACCATCGTTGAGTTGATGAAGAAGGAAGGCACCACCCTGGGGCTGACGGTATCAGGAGGAATTGATAAGGACGGCAAACCCAGAGTGTCTAACCTGCGGCAAGGAGGAATCGCTGCTAGGTAACTCCCTCTGGGGGGCGGGAGGGGCAGAGAAAGAAACACAGGGCATAATTACTTCAAGAATTAAAACTTTACCAGAAAAGGTCACTAATAAATAAATGACAGCTGCCATCTGCTGGGTAGCTCCTCGCAGCAGAGCCGCAGTGGGGCGTGTTTCAGAAGCGGCTCTGCAGGCTTTTTCCACGCTGCTGCCTGTGGCCTCTGCAGAAATCGTGAGGGAGACTCTGTGTCACCTCCAGAGAAGCGAGGCTGTCCTGAGCCCCTCATGCCCCCACCCTGTGTGAATCTCTCAGTGTGCCACTGGAGAGCCCTGGAGCTGCCCAGACACTCTGTGAAGTAGGTGACCGGCGTGACATTCAGGAAAACGGCTACAGAGGAAAATGGCCAGCCAGAGATGAGGACAGGGCCAAGTCCAGTTTTCTAAGTAAAAGTTTGCTTTGCTACTCGTGATACTTTTCTTTTTCACCCAGGCCAAGATATGGTCTCCAAATAAAGTGCAGGGCTAAGAGTTCTCACTTCATCCTACAAGTCATTCCAGTTGTTATCAAAGACAGAATGCCCGGATGTCGGCCAGTGGTGGGCTTGCTTTGTCAATATGCTAAATCTATGTTCCTTCAACCCCGGATATCAATGTTGTTCTCCACATAGCTCAAGTTAAATTTTAGCATTTTTGCCATACATGATAATTACTTTTAATAATCAAAAGTTCTTTGATTACTTTTACAGTTCATAAGCTTAACCCAGCTGGTAGCTCTGATTCAGGAGGTAGTGTTTATAAGAGGCTGACATGACCCCAGCTTCCTTGGGGTTTTTAGAGGCTCCATCCCCCACCCACCCCCAACCTTTCCCCTGAGCTTCCTTTATTTGATACTAGTAACTGCCGTTCCATGGCAGTAAGGCTTCCTCTGTCTTCTGAGTTCCTTCCTGTCTGGCCCACATAAGGAGGAAAATGCAATTGGCAGTTGTAGTACACCCATAATTAAATGTAGCTCTAGACCAGCTATACTGAGAATTAAAAAAATCACCAAATAGTCATTGTTTAAGATATTACCATTTTATTCATAGCAATAAAGACAAAAAGTACCTGCCCTAAAGGGGTTTATAACCTATTAGGGTAGATAAGATATAAAAAAAAATACAAAGTTTGGAAGCATAGCAATAAAAGGCAACAGTACAGGAGTTCCCAGGCACCATTAGGCGGTGGGGCTGGCCTTAGTGCCCGTCCAACAGAGGGCAAAGCGACAACATCTGCTGAAGCCGAGAGCTGATGAGGAACAAGGAGAGAAACTACATTTGCTTGAAAACTGCATTCTTCCTACTGAGAGCAAATCTCATTGAAGTTCTTTATCTAATTTGGAGTCCTTATCCCCAGATTTAGCTCCTACAACTGGGCTGTTGGTTTAGGAATCAGGTTTGACTGAAAGCTCTAGAGCCAGTTTTATTGTGGTGGTAGAGATGAGAATGTTACTGAAATCCAGTTCCTCCCTTGCGATTTCTTTGTCCCAATACACTTTTTCAGTCTTCCTAACTAGTAAATGACAACAATAAAAATTTAAGCCATAAACAGCCAGATGCTATGACCTTTTCCTTGGCCCTGGACTGATTCCCAGGGAAGATGCTATAAACTGTGAAGTGTCCAGAAGTAAGCACCAAAAGTGAGAGGGCATGAGAAGGAAAAGACCTGGGATATGGAGGATCCAGATTCCTGAGCAGCTTAATAAATAAATGTTTCTCTTTATTTTGTTTCATGGTACTTTTAAAAATGAAACAGACAAAAGGGAAAAATCACCACAGGGCTTCTAAAGTGTAACAGGCAGCATGAGCAGAGGACCCACTGATTCTCTTCTGCACTCTATACTCTTTCTCCTAGTGGCAGGGACTTGGCTATGTCTGTCTTCTAATTTCGCTTATTCACAGGGGCAGATGGAAAATGGATTCAAGCTGGGCTGTAAAGAGCAGGTTCACCAAAATGACTTTTTCTCTATTGCAGAAGTGACCAGCTGGATGTGGGTGACTATATCAAAGCTGTGAATGGGATCAACCTGGCCAAATTCCGCCATGATGAGATCATTAGCTTGCTGAAGAATGTTGGGGAAAGAGTGGTTCTTGAAGTGGAATATGAGCTCCCACCCCTCTGTAAGTAACCACAGGCCAGGGTCACAATGAAACCGCATCCTAAAGCTATTGAATTGTTTTTTTCCCTTTGGCCATTAGTGTCCCATTTCAGAAATGGCAGAGCAGTTGCTTGCTTAAAAATTATTTGAATTGAGAAACATAGCATAGGTTTTGGGAGACAGAGTAGGAGGACGAAGCCAGAACACTCGTAGCAAGATTCAGTTCCCCATGAGTCCCACAGCAAAAGGATAAACAACCAGCAAACAACAAAATCGGAACCTTGAGGAAAAGGCTGAACCTGACCTCAACTCTTGCTACTCTGAGCAGCAGCAGCAAAAGGTCAAATACTGCACAAGTAGAAAGGGCACCAGTGCTGCAAACTCGCTGCACCTTTACTTGGTGCAAAGCCTTCATATTCATAATCCTAGCATGTATAAAACAGAGTGGTCCTTAGCCTTCACACCCAAAACCCTAGTATGCATAAAACAAGGGAGTTATAATAATCCCTGTAGTCCAAAATCTGGTAGGGCAGGGCAGACATCCTTAAATCTGAGTAAGTCTTAAAGCCAACAATCCTAGCGTAGTAATCCTTGTAATTTAAAATCCTTCAGGGTGGGGCAGATGTCTGCAATAATCCCAGCAGTTGATTCTGCAGGGCGGGGCAGATATCCATAAATCCAAGTAAATTGTAAGTCCAAGTAAGTCATCCACAGCTCCCAACAATAGGTAACAGTGAAATTATATGAACATCATTTTTGCCACTTAAACTATATTAATAGATATTTAACATATTTATATATTGGTGCTTAAGTGTTACCGAAGCTTTATAGTTAAAAAGTTAGGAAAAGCATGTTTTTATATTGACCTGTAAAGTTATGCTTGTATTTGAAGCATGAAACTAATAGCACATCACATTAATTTCAAGTAAGAATAAGGACCATAACAAGGGCAAACACACTGTGAACATTTACAAAGTGTACGGCATTGTGAAAAGCTTGACTTGCACGGACTGACGGGATCATCACCACCAGGAAGGTCAAACAGAGACCAACCCAGCACTAAATAACCAGACTCAAATCCCAGCTTCAGCTTTACTGGCTATACCATTGGAGAAGGTTAAGTTTTCTGTGCCTGAGTTTTCATATCTGCAAAAAGGAAATATAGTCGTTGTATTTACAGACACGAGGAATCACTGGGTTAGTATTTGTAAAATACTTAGAATAGTACCTGGCACTGTAGAATTTTTTAATAAGTAATAGACCAGTCAATCACTGTGATAAATTAGACATTGTAACCACTTTTACAATTTTACAGAGGCCTAGAACCCTCTATAACCCCTAAACCAAATATTTTAGCCCCATGTTAGTAGGCTCCAAAGTCCATATGGGAACCCGTGCTGCCTGACTCCAAAGTCTATGTGCTTATTTTGGGCAGAAGCACCCTGTGCTGTGACACTGCTGCCTTGCATTCTTAGGTATTTATGCATTAAAAATTGACACAGAGCAGTGTCCTCAATCTCTGTGAGTGTGTTATGCCTACAAAACTTTGAAATGTTTCATTTTCTTCCATTTCCTGATGATTCCTAAAGTTCTTTATTGCAAGCTTAATAAATGGAAAGAATCTAATTTCTGTTATGCTATTTAAACATTGCTTCCATTTAAACCCACAGCTACTGATTTGCCTTTTTTAACAACAACAACAAAAAGGTCTCTGCTACATAATCTGGTTGGCAAAGATAGACCTCACTTTAGGTCATCAGCTAAATCAGACTAGCCTTCTGTCAAAAGGCGTCCTTTCTTGAGCCAGAAGAATGTGTCAGTGTATGTCACTGGACAGCCTTCTTCTCAGTTCTGACACACAGACAGATGACAGGTGGTGGTAGTGGTGGCAAGAGAGAAAAAGAGAATGGTTTAAGGTGAGTTTCATCCACATGGTTCACTCTGACACTGAATCTGAAGGAGCACCTCTTGTTGTGCGAGGCTCCTCCTGAGACACAGGGAGTAACAGACAAGCCTGACTACACTTCCAGTCTCTGCTTGCATCTCATCCTCAGAGTTGCAAAAGCAAGGCACGTATAGCATAATGAGGTGGGAAAATGCCCAGTCCCGTAACTCCTGTGCTCCTCCTGAGGCGCTGTCGATGGAGATGGTAAGAAGACAGAGAAGTGCCATGTAAGTTGGAACAATCTAGTCCACCATAGTAAAACAGAAATATCTGTGGATATTCACATATAGAAGGAAGGGGTAAGAGTACAACTAAAATACTATGGAGCAGTTTCTCTTTATGAAAATGCTTTCTACCTAGCTCTTTTATTCTTTGTAAACCTTTAGTCATTGATTCACATACACACTTGTGAAATAATAAGTTAATTCATAGGACTGATGAAGAATACCTGACACTGAGTGTGACAATCTAGTTACCAAGAGTCAGTCATGCAAATAAAAACCATAAAGCTCGAAAGGATTAATTATCTTAAAATATACAACACTCACATTTATCATTGCAAATGATAGCAATACTGTGGATAAAGCTGTAGATAATCCCAAAAGTCTTTATAATAACTTATATTTCATTATAAGATTTTGTGGTCAGCAAGATTCAGCTAAAGCAAAATTAAAATTACAGTACTTTGCATTCCCAGAACAGACATCTAGCCAACCAACACAGATGGCCCAGAATTAGAATCCAGTTGTATATAATTGAAAAATGATTTAACAGTTAAATAAAACAATATTTGCAGAGCTACTTTATAGAGAGTATTGGCACATAGTAGATGGTCGCCAGTTATTTCTTATCATATCCTTTTCTTCACTTACTAATTTGGCAAAAAAACAATTTGTTTTTAACCAATTTCCTCAAGTGGCTTTTTGGGTCACGGAAATAATCAAACATTTGATTCTAACCCAATTTTAGTTTTCATTTAATTAAAACTATACCTCAGTTGTTTATATGTACTGTTCCTGGTTGATTAGAATAAACTGAAATTCCCCTGATAGCAAGAATATGACACTTAATTAAATCAGCAGCATGCCAAAACATTTGTTCAGCTGCAGTTTTATGTTGTTTTCCAGTAGATCCAAGCTCTTACTGTATTTTATGTCCTAGCCTATTAGTGTGCAGTTTTATGAATTTTAAGATGTTTTGCATAATCATTTTTTCAGTTTTGTTTTGAGGGCTCAGACTTTCTGATAGTTAAAAATAATTGGAATTAATATGCAATTAAAATGACTAGCTATTTCTGTAAATGGGAAGAAAAGTACTTTTTAAAGATCCCTTGAAATTTTGTCTTATACAAAATGCTCCTGGACTTATTATAGGCTTGGGTTCCAATAAACCTTTTGTTAAATTAAAAATGTTATTAGTTAATTTTTTTACTTCATCTAGCCTAACAAAATGCCCAGAACATTTACATTAGCCTTAAGTTGTATAAAATCATGTACCAGGAAATCTAAAGTGCTGAAGATTTCATGTGCTTTATTGAGTATTATACTGGAAGTGAGAAGCAGAAAGGTAATATGGGTATGCTCTCACAGCATTGTTTAAGCAAAAAAAAAATCTAAGTTAAATCATCATAAATGAGGGACTATTTTTTTGTGGACAGCTTTATGTTATAAACCTTTAGGATTTAGTAACAATGTGAAGATGTGACCGATAATGAATATCGCATTAGATACCAGATCTCAGTGTCCAAATTCCAAAACTGCTATAGAACTATCTATTTTATACCTTGTGAGTTTTTCTATCTCTGTGAGTCTAAACAAGCCTGTCTTCATAATGATAAAACATTAATTTCGGCACATTTTGGCTTTTCCAGTGCAATAGTACATTATACCACCAGGATTTCTAGTCTCCAGAAGCAGTCTTACAGAGTATCCTAGTGACTCTGCCTTCACAGTAGCCTCTACTTTCATACATGTGTGAAATGTAGAGACTGAAACTTGGCGATGCAGTTTCATTTGTGAAATGAGAACAATGAGCAGGCAAACAGTGTAAGTGTGGTGATATCAATAAAATTGTTTATCATTATTTTTAATAGTAATATTTTGAGTTTTTTTCACCCAATGAGTTTCATTTGGGTTTCTGATGTCTTTGTTTAATAGCTATTTATATGGTGGAATATTTTCTTCCATCAGCCCATTCTGTTGACAGGCAATCTGAGAGTAAGATTTTCTTCTCCCATGCCACCTACCTAATAAAAATAAATGCAGAAATTATTTCATAACATCTCAAAAATCACTTTGTTCTTGCATTTTACAAAATGGAAGCAATTTTACTTATTGAAGATTATCTCTCACGCTATGTAGAGTATAAACAATGTAATTGTCACCCTCTATCCAGAAACTGCACAGAAAGAAAGGAACTGGCTCTCATTTGGGTTCCTCTTGAACCTCTATAAGTCACTTATACACTTGATCTTAGCCAAAAGGCCTGGAAGTGATGTAAGTCACTAATAAAGTAATTATTTTATGGCATTTCTATATCATCAGAATTCTAATATTTTATAGGAATCATTATTTTCTTATAACTCAAGCAAAAAAATCGTAAGAACAAACACTAGTCTTTTATGAGACAATGGAAAATTGAGACATGTTACCATGACTTAAATTTTATATTTCTCTGTCTCTCTTTTCTCTGTTCAGCCGTACAAGGATCAAGCGTCATTTTCCGAACAGTGGAGGTCACATTACATAAAGAAGGAAATACTTTTGGTTTTGTAATACGAGGTAGGTGATGGTTAGAAAATATGAACTGTCAGAAACTCTTGGAGAAATTTTCATTGAAATATTGAGGCTAAATAAAAATATCACCCTTAAAATACTGGTATTTCATTACATAAAGGTCCCTTTTGATATTTCCATCTACTCATTTTTACATAAATAAAACAATGAATGGAAATCAACACAGACAAGGAATGACTCACTTTATTTTTAACCCTCTAGTACAAAACAAACAGTTATTGTTTCTCAATCTGGTCAATGGACAGTACTCTTACTGATTTGTTACTTTTCAGCATGTTTTTGCCTTTCCTTATTCTATATCACTGATTCAAAGATGGTGATAAATATGGCTTGATTTGATTTAATATACAATGATTAAGTGATTTTGTTTAAATTAATTTCTCCTGAAGTACATTTTGTTATTGCAGCTTTCTAAAAGTGGATCAAAGATCATCTAATCCCTCGGATACCTGTGGAAATCAGCCCAACACATCTTATTGCAGCATGGCACTTATAACAAAGATCTCAAGTGATTCCACCTTGTGTACAATGCCATTAATCCTGAGATGTGATTCTGGCTTTTCTTGCTTGGCTTTTCTTATTAGAAATCGTTTCCTTGCAAAACTACTCCTGCATCACACCTCAGAATTCCTGGCATGAGAATGGGATTCAATAGGGATCTATGGAAGCATCAGGAATTTTTTAACATTACACATTATTTGATTTTTTTATCTTACCTATAACACTTTGTACTTCACCAGAAATGTGCATTTAAATTATTAAAATACTAATTATCATTAACTCAACATCTTAACACATACATAGATATTAGAGAAGCATCTTAATAAATAGACACACATCAAAGAATAAGAGATGTGTTCACTTATACGTAGTTGTTTTAAGGGGGCCAGAGATTTAGCTCAGTGGTTCCAGCACCTGCCTTGTAAGAGCAAGGTCCTGAGTTCGATCACAGTAACCACATACAATGCTGGGTGTGGTGGCACGCCCACCAGCAATCAATACCACATATCATAGTGCCGGGCCTGGTGGCTCACACCTGTAATCCCAGCACTCAGGAGGCAGAGGCAGGAGGATTGCTGAATTCCAGGCTTGCCTGGGATACATAGTGAGCTGAGGGCAAGCCTGAACTACAAAGCAAGACCCTGTCTCAAAAAAAAAAAGTTGTTTTGAGTGACCAAGCTTTAAAAAAGACACAAAAGATTAAATATTGTATAGTTTCTCTAATATGAGAAACTTAATACATAAATTAAAAAACAAAATAAAAGATAGATAATGAGAGAAAGAGGATAGACATTGTGGAGATGGGAAAAAGATCTGGAGATATGGAGGATATTGGAGGGAGGGAGAGAAAAGAAAATAAAAAGGATCAAGATCCTATTTCTATATTTATATATGCATGTGTGTGTGTATACATACACACACACACATATACACACACACACCAATTTCCTATGGTAAATGTGTTCATTATGTGTCACAAACATATGCTAATAAAATAAATGTTAGGCTTTAATCTGGACCAGTTATTTAGCATATCAATCCATCAAATACTCCTTGGCACATGTAAACATGTCAGCACAGGAATAATTGGTGTGGAGTCCTACAATTTCTGTCTACAGGGAATCACAATCTACCGAGTTTCAGATCCATGTTGATAAAGTGCCCAAGTGAGTCATAGGAAGGGTGAAGTGTTAAAAACTCATCATGTGTTTTAGATCAGTACTTATTCCATTCTTCTGGTCATAGCCTATTTTTAAGAAAAGCCCAGAAGAGACAGATCTTTTGCAAAAGAGACAGGGACCAAGAGATGGAGTAAGGGGAGTGGGAGGAAAAGAGGGTGAAAGAAGAATTATAATGAGTTATGTATATATACAAACTCCCCACAATGAATATAATTATTATGTTCTATAAACACATACTAATAAAAAATTTAAAAGGAAGAACAATAGATTCCAAAATCATTGATGATAGCCATTCCCAAAATTCTATGCAAAAATAAAAATAGATAAGTGAAAACTCACAGTACAGGTAATTTATGTTTAAATTGTCATACAACTCTGCATTTGCAATGTAGGTGTGAAGGAGAAGTACTCTCCCATTACTCATGCAGAGTCTTAAATATTGAAAAATTACAATAAAAAACTTAAGCACTGTCATAAATATTCATCATATCACTTACTGTGTGGTTAAACAAATAGTGAAACAGCTAAAGCAATTCCAATTTATCATTAAATAATAAAAAGACTACATTAATTGTTGCTACAACTATCCCAACACAACTGATGATATAACATTGCCAAAGTGTATTTTCCCACAGATTGCAAGAATTCCAAAGATCTGTGGGCACATACAGGAATTTACAATATGAGCTGTGATACTGTCTGAAATACAGATGTCATTTAATGAGCAAGCGAATGCATGAGTGATTGGATATTTACTTGTGTGAACCACGGCTTAGGCCATGGTATTTTTTAAAAACACCTTAGATGATGTTAATATAAATTATTAATTACATCTCTGATTTGAAAACCTTACTAATAGAGGAATGATTTTAGTTTATGACTACCACAAGGTTGTAAGCCTTGCTAGCATTCTTAATTCCTCATGTACTTTAAGTTTGCTGACTTCTGTGTGACTTTTCAATGTGAGTCAAAGAAGGTTTGTATTTTTAGATCAGTTTAGAGACCATTTCTAGATTTTCCCTACTCAACAGGTGGTCCACCATTCCTGAGGAATCACTGAGGATTCAGAATGAGAAGGAACCTTGGGTAAATATCAGCACAGCCAGTGAGACATTTGGCGTATATAGAATGTGAGCTAAATGTAGGTCAAAGAAGAACATAGTACTAGGAAAGTGAGAAAAGAGGAACAGATACTGCTAATGAAATGTGACATTTCGTACTGGAAAATTTCTTCTTTTAAGCTATTAAAATGTAATTTTGAATGTTAAAATAAGTTTTTACCTGATGAATAGAGTTCTAATTCTAATACTGCAAGTGACAACTTCTAAACTCTTGACTCCCCAAACAATAGATCTCTACATCAATAGAATGAGTAATGATACTTTGGCCTAAATCTTCTAGAATTAAATTTCAGTTGATTCCTTACCACCAAACCATAGAAGATGCAGTGGGCTGAGGGGAGGTATATTCTGCCACTAAGTTTGCTTGTCACTTTGAATAAGAAAACTTCAGTCATTCTCAACTGTAAAATTATAATGGGTCTACTCACTTATTACATGTTACTGAACATACAGTTTGGTCTGTAAAATGGTCCTGCAGATTGTTTTTCTGGTGCTGAACACTGAACGTGGGACCTCATGAATGCTATGCATATACACTGAATTACATTGCTCGCTTACGCCGTGGTATTTTTTATAAATACCTTAGATGATGTTAATATAAATTATTAAGATGAAAGGATATTACTGATCTCTGGGTGGTCTCTGTTTTGCTTTGCAGCTCCAAACTTCTAGAAGCTAAGTACAGTAATCTTGCTTTATTATTTCAAATAACGATACATGATCATGTATTAAGAAAATCACATATTAACATATTCAGTGATTTATATTTAAACTTGAACCTGTGAATCAAAGTTGTAATAAGTTTTTTTGCTAGCTTCAACCTTCCATCCTTTTCTAAATCACTACTGCAGTAGTTGTAATCAATGGCCCCTCCTGCCATACCAGCTGCTGAGTGTTTCAGATGGCCCCTGATCACAGCTATGTTTGTTGAGAGCTGGAGAAATGATGATTCCAAAACCCAGTGTGTGTGAAGTAAGGTCTTTAAGGCTATTATATGCCAGACGTAAATTTTACCTATTTCCCTACAGACATCAACAAATGCACTGCGGTTTCTCAGCTGGCATATTCTAGGTGATGTTTCTAAATGGCAGCAATGAAAGTGTTCTGAAGCCACCTTCCTTTTCTTTGCTAGGGGGAGCACATGATGATAGAAATAAATCTCGCCCGGTGGTGATAACATGTGTTCGTCCTGGAGGGCCTGCTGACAGGTAAGCTCCATCTCTCTGTGTCGCTTTCCAAAACAGATTAAATAGAGCTGGGCACTTTGGCATAGAAATCCATTTATAATTTTTTAGTAAAAGGTAGTAAGTAAATACATTAGGATGTGAAAACTCAAATTTGGGGCTGTAAAATTTAAAATCGATGATGTTTGCCTTCAGATCCTGCACTTTATCTTTAGCAGGCAATTCAATTCTGAGCTCAGTTGTCCTCCATTGTACTTCTGCACAGTGACACTTGGTTTTAGGACGTGTTCGCCTTTAGCATGGGTGGTGGGAGGCACTTAGGAAAGGCAGCTGGCACTTTGAAGGCCAGCGTGTGGAGCGTCTCTTCCTCCACTGCTACCTTCTCAGCAGAGGCAGGCAGGATGGTGGTCTGATTCTTACTGCTGTCAGCGTCCCTGTCGCTATTAGTATTAGCTGTTGATGGCAGCTGCGTATGACAGAATGGAAATGACTTTTATTAAAATGAAAGGAATTGGGTGGGGATTTAGCTCAGTGGTTCCTACGTCTATCTTGCAAGCGCAAGTTCGATCCCTGGTACCACTTACCAAATGCTGAGCGTGGTGACTCATGCCCACCAGCAATCAGTGTCACACACCACAATGCCAGGCATGATGGCTCATGCCTGTAATCCCAGCACTCGGGAGGCAGAGGCAGGGGGATTGCTGAGTTCAAGGCTTGCCTGGGCTAGATAGTGAGCTCAGGGCCAGCCTGAACTATAATGTGAGAACCTATCTCTTAATTAATTAATTAAAATGGAAGAAATTTCTCAGCTTTCACTTCCTTTCATTTCTCTTTTTTCAAAATATGAATATGCGAGTGACAGACTTAGCTTTCCTAACATATGTTGGTTCCAAAGTAAGCTTACATTTTGACTTTCTCTGAAGCTACATCTCTCTGTACAGTACATTACTTTATAACAGAAAAACTCAGCTCCGTAGTGACGATGGGACACAACTTCTGCCATGAGCTATTTTTGATGGTGGAAGGAAATGTACTGGTTACATTTTTTCTCTGTTTCTCACTAGGATATACTTTAAATCTGTTTTAAGAGGTGGAAATAATAATAACAAATAATATTTATTCATTATGTACTATGTGCTGGGAACTATACTGTTGAACCAGCATTGTCTCATTTTAGCTTTAAACATCCCTGTACAAGAGATGTTTTTACATTGTCTCACAAATGACAACAAAGAATCATGAAGTCACTTATCATCATCTGTGAAGTGAAATCAGGATACAACAATTCAAGTTTATTTTCCTCCAAAACTTATGCTGTTAGATCACTTTTTTGAAAGAACAAGGAGGTGGTGTTTCTAAACTGTGCTAAGAAAGGTTTATTTGCCTTTGCAAAGGATACCACAGAGGGAGAAACTTCCAGAAAATCTTGCCTTTTCCTCTGTCCCACTTCTCTTAAGAATTATTCTTTCTGACAAAAATAAAAATATGCCAATTTCTTATTAACATTTAGGGTTAGGATTAACAGGATTGTCAGAAATACAGTATGGGCTTATGAGTGATATGTTAGCAAATTAATTAGAATTTAAGAAAACCTGAGTATAAGAGATAAAATTTTAAAACAGTTATTTGAGCAAAAGATGTTTATTTAAGAGGTCTTTTGCATTCTCTTCTGATCCCAAATTTGTAAGCCTTCCATTTGATGTCTCTGTGCCCTCCATGCAGGGACACTGAGGTCTCCACAGTGTCACTAGTGTCCTGACCCCTCACTTCCCGGTGCCTTCAGATTCTGTAGTCACAGCAGGGACAGTACTATTTGCCTGCTTCCTCCAAGGAATGTGAGGGTGAATCAACTTAATGATTGCTAAATGGCCTTATAAATCAGTAGGGAAATGGAAAGGTTGACGGAGTTTCTCACCAGCACTACATATTCTGCTTGGGTTCACTGGTAATAGAGTGAAATTAGAAAGATTTCCTGCCCACCTGGCTTTGGAAAAACAGGTGAATTTTTTTTTTCTGGGCTCCAATGATTCAATTTTAGACTTTCAGATAAAAAAAAAAAAAACAAGAAAAGGAAAAATGTGCCTTTCGTACTTATGTACTCCAAGAGTTAGTCACAAATGACAGGGTTATCTGGCAACGTGTAGTTATTTCCTTACTGCTGACTTTTGCATTTTGCTAGTTTTCTGTTCAGGGTTACCCTTTATGCTTCTGCTCTTGTGCTTGATGCTTAAGAACGCAAATGGGATGGATGGCAGAAAGTGTGTAAAAAGGACCGGTTAAGTGACGATTACTGCTAAGTCTCATTATGATAAATTAATAAAGATTTCCTCTATTCTCCCTTTAGAGAGGGTACAATCAAACCTGGTGACAGGTTGCTCAGTGTGGATGGAATTCGGCTCCTTGGAACCACACACGCTGAAGCCATGAGTATTCTTAAACAATGTGGACAAGAAGCAACACTGCTGATAGAATACGATGTCTCAGTGATGGGTATGTTGGAATCCTGGGGATGCGATTTATTTGGCTCCGATCATACCACTGCCCCTCCCAGATAAACCACTTTGGATTAAGCATGTATTTTTCTGCCCTCCTGTAGCGGATAAAACCTCATCAATACTATATCATTCTTCTCTGTTTGAGTTCAGGAAGAGGTGAGTGGTACTTTTCATGTCGATAGGTTCTATTATAAAGTCTTACTCTGACAGAGTGTTTCACCTAGCAATCAGCTCCTCTGTCTGGATTACTCTGGCAGCAAAGAATTTTTCCCCTCCAAATCTCAAAAGTACCGTTATTAACTTAAAGACTGCTACTTTTTCTTTTACTACATGGCAACTGCAGCAGTAGGAGATTTCTTTCCCTCTTGTAACTTCACAGTATAAAGCCAGGTAATAAGAGTTAATAGAAATGACCATTTAAGTCAGGATCAGACTTACACAAAGCATTCATAATGCTACTGGTTAAAAGTAAAACAAATGCAGTATTTTTTCTTTACAAACTGATTGTAATAGAAGGTAATTATTTCTACATTCATCCTTCTAAAACAATTCATAAGAGCTTCTCTCATTTTGGCTTTCAAATGTTTCTAGAGCCAATTTTTTTTCTATAATATTGTAAAAGGTAGAAAAATTAAGAAAGAATGGACTGGAACTACAAATTAAAATTTAATCATATTGAAGGTAGTCCTAACAATGTTCACACTTGATTGTGTGGCCTGGCAGTTTTATGTGATAATTGTAGCAGGAAATAAAGAGATTAGATCCACAGCTACAAACTCCTTTATTTCCTACTCCTTAAGATTCATGTATAACAACACAATTTGGGAGGATTCCTAATCAGTTTGCTAAGTTAGAATGTCTTAGAGAGGCATGAAGTTTCTTAATAAGTTTGGAGTATGAGAGGTAGGATTTTTTAGCATGACAGATTGTAAGATAAACTCTTTTTTTTTTTTTTTTTTTTTTTTGCTTTTTGGAGACAGGGTCTTGCTTTGTAGTTCAGGCTGGCCCTGAGCTCACTATGGTGCCCAGGCAAGCCGCCACGAACTCAGCAATCCTCCCGAGTGCTGGGATTACAGACGTGAGCCACCACGCCCAGCATTATATGTGGTAACCGGGGATCGAACTCAGGTCCTTACGCTTGCGAGGCAGGCGTCAGAACCACTGAGCTAACCCTCCGATCCTGTAAGATAAACTCTTAATATAAAAACTTACCATTGAATATTTCCTCTTCTACTTTCATCCTTTTGTCTTGGCTCCTTTCTTTTATCTCTTTCCCTCTTTTCTTTCCCTAGTACTTTTTTCTATGGTTTCTGACATAGATTTTGGTAAATGATTTGGGTTGTTTTCAACTTTACTAATTTCCAGCTAATGATTTGAGCTATGTGACTTCATTTGAAGCACTGAGCCCTATTTGTCAAGTGACAATTAGCAATGCCTATTTTAAAAGGCAAATATGCAGGTAACACACACAAAAAAAAATACAACTGGGCCCGAGATTTAGCTCAGTGGTTCTGCACCTGCCTAGCAAGCGTAAGGTCCCTGGTTCGATCCCGGTAACCACATACAATGATATGATATTGGGTGTGGTGACTCATGCCCACCAGCAATCAGTACCACATACCACAATGCTGGGTGTGGGGGGCTCACACTTGTAATTGCAGCACTCGGGAGGCAGAGGCAGGAGGATTGCTGGGTTTGGGGCTTCCCCGGGCTACATAGTGACGTAAGCTCAGGGCCAGCCTGAACTACAAAGTAAGACCCTGTCTCAAAAAAAAAAAAAAAAAAAGGAAAGTTAAGGTTCATTTACAGTAACAATAGAATCATAACATTCCTCTAAGTTGGTGATGGCAAAGTTTTTAGTTTCCCATGATACAAACACCCCACTACGGCATGTGTGTCATAGAGTCGCCACCACTGCTTTAAGGAATAAGTCTAACAAAAGTTGTATGAATCTATTATAGATATGTTTTCATAATTACAGACACTTAAAAAGTACCCAAGTATCTGAAGACCTATATCATGTTTTTATATATGAAGTATTTTCATCCAAAATGTTATTTCTCACAAATGTATCCATAAATTAAATTTTATTCAAAATCTCACAGAAAGACCTTTGGAGTTACTGGAATAAGATGTTTCTAAAATGTGTATGGATTTAGAAAATGGAGAAGGGGAAGACAGCCAAAATGTTATAGAAACAATAAGAATGACAAATATCTTTTCCTACTCAGTATCAAGCCTCATTCTAAAATTGTCACTTCAATCTCAAGTAACATTAGCATAACATAATAAAGCGAAAAGTACACAAAGATAGAATGTGTAGAAGCAGACCACTACAAATAACAAAGTTGGGATAGTTAGCCACATTGTAAAACATGAAATTAAATCCTACTCTAAATCACACCCCATAGTAAAATCTGTATTTACTTTGCCATTTCCTGATATATTAGCATCGTAAACAATTGTGATTTTTACCCAAATCTTTGTCTTTTGTATTAACAGTAATGTTTGAAATGTACATATCTCTATGGAACCTGTCAATATTGAATATATCAGATTTGTAAGGAGAGAACATCATTATATTTGACTTTTTAAAAATTTCTAGTACAGGTGAATAATACTAGCCATGTAAATACTAACAACTTTCATTTTCTACTGTTTACGTGTTTCTTATTAAAGTGCTTTTAGGTTTTTTTTTCTTACTGGATTATGTTAATTTTTATAAGTTAAGGACTTTATACATCAGTTTTCTTTATGAAGACTACTGTCAGTGGTTAATTTCCCTCAAAATTAAGTATGTACCTGCAATTAGATATACTTTTATCACTGTTAAAGCCAAACAGATGGGAATTTTGCAACAGAAAGCTTTATATCCTGGCTTCACACTGAAATTCAATGCAATTAGGAGTTCGATCTCTCAAATTTTCTTGCCTGAGAAGGAATTTCTTTATGTCGTGGCAAGATGATCCTAGTGGTCACAAGTCTACACTATGTTGACAGTTTGCGATGACAGAAAGAAACAAGACTGAATGTCCCCCAGAGAGTCTTAATCACATAGCTTGGCTCAAATGCTGACCACTACATTAATCACGATGTCTGGACAGACAGTGAATTTTCCACATTTTTGGAAATGAGACAAGAAGGTAAGTTGAACATGCCCAACATGAGACAGAGAAATAACAGTTCCCCGAAATCAGTGATGTTAGGTAGACAGGAAAAGGCAGTCGTCCACTTTAGGACTTAGTTATTAAATATTATATTTCTCATAATATAACTTCCTTCACAGAGTTTCCTTTACTCCACACTTTCAATAGTATTTTCTCGTGTCCATCCAGCTCATTCTCAACGTCCTGATGGGTGTGCAGCAGTATCCTATTATAAGTTCATTATATTTATATATCTTGATAAATAAAACATCAACACTTATTCATTTGCTGGTGCTGTATGCTCATGGCTTTAATTTTACTTTTAATAACTTTGCTTATTTGTATAATACTGCAAGTACATATTTCTTCCTAGGAAGAGTGTGTGTGCTTGTGTGTGTCTTTGTGAGTGTACAATGTAAATACCAATATGGCAACCCTGGAATCAGATATTGTTAAGGTAAAAATCAGATAATAAGTTATTAAAAATTCATTGATCTGTTTAAGAAAGGTGTGAAGACTATTAATTTTACAAAGTTGAATTTAGTCTTTGTTAACATTTTAAGGAAATAAGGAAGACTGGAGGAACCGGCTTGAGTCAGAGAGCGGAATTCTGTTTTAGATATGTTAGGTGTGAGATGTCTTTCAGTGATTCACACGGAGCTGTGAGGGAACAGTTGGGTATTTTAGCCTGGAGGTCAGTACGGAGGTTGGCACATCATCACAGAGATGCCCCTTAAAGCCATGAGACTAGATGAAGCATCTCAGGAGATTGACGGAGCAGGAGTCCCCAAGACCGAGCTCTGGGATTCAATAGTTTAACATCAGGAATGTGAAGGAGAATCCCTAAGATAAATTAAAGAGGGCCGTTGGTGTTAGAGACAGTGAACCAAGGCAGAGTGTGAAGTTATAGAGGCCAGATCCCTCCTGTATCTAGTGATGGCAGTTACACTACAGCACTCAAATTGCTGTGCTCAGCAAACTATTCAGTGTGGTGTTTGACACGCAGTGTGCTCAATAACATGAACAAGTATTACAGGGGCAAAGCTCCACTGAAAGGTTGTTGAAATGTACTGTCAAATAATTCCAGCAGCCCTGAGAGCCCCATTGTTGGAAAAGTAGCATAAAACACACAAAACACGTGAATCTTGAAGGAGGAAAAATCCTGAAAAAAATCACTACAATAAGATTTAGTGTCTTTTGAAGGCAAACAATTTTGAATTTTGGCTCTCCGTTGATTTGGCCATACTATTTAACCTCTCCAAGCTTCAACTGTGCCATCTCTGAAGTAAGGACAACTGCACTTCTTCAGAGGATCAATGAAAGGATCAAGGGAGTAAATATATGTAAAGTGTTCATGATACCTAAACTGTGGTTAAGTGGGAGGAGATGAAAGTTGGCTGTTCCTAGGCTCCACTTCTCTAAAATAAATGTCAGGTCTCCTATTATCCTGGATTAAGATACAGCTAATACTCTATTCTATAATACTAAATCCTTACTAGAAAGCGTATTTGGGAAATTAGGTGTTCTGTATCAGTTTATGTAGCCAACTTCGTCAGAATGTACATTTTACTTAGACTTCTCTGGTAAACCTATTTCTAAGATTGCATATTCAATTAAATGCTTGAGTCTTTGGTGGCATAACACACAGTTCTCTCACAAGCACTGTACTGATCTTCCAGCCATTGGACAGGGTTACAGAGTTGGGAGGTGTAGGAAATTGGACTAAATCTGTGCAGACTCTTAACCTGCTATAGATTTATTTTTTTAATTACATGATTCACTAACAGTTGTTCATTTTATAAGTTTCTCCCCTGGGAAGAGCCAAAGAAAGTGACCAGTGGACATGGAACACTTGTTTGCTGGATTAAACATGGCTCAACATTGCATAATTTAAATGAGATTTCTTACTAGGAACAGTTCACATCTACAGTGATAATTAGTTGATTTCAAATGTAACCCATTAATTATTGCTCTTGATAATATAGATAGAAACTTAACAAAAATATTTCTCCTAGATATTCCGAGCTTTCATGCTATTATGCCCAATATATTGTCACGTCAATATAGTCCTTTTCAAAAATGAACTATGCATTGTTAGGCCCAGGTCAAATTCATCCTCTCATTGGTCCTACTTGTATTTGGTTCTCAGCTTCTCTTTCAGTTTCCCTCTTAAGAGAGAAAGGTACACTCTGTGTAGACCTTTCTTAGAGTCTCTTGAGGGTATTTACATTTTGTTTTGCCTAGTTATCTCTGGATATTTCCATGGTGGCATTAGGTTTTGTGACCTTGTGGGGACACTAACCAAATTATCTTTATTTGCTTACTTCCATAACACCTACCATGGAGCCTTCCAACATACACAGAAATCTCTTAGTGATGTTCATGGATTGGACAAAGTATTCACTTGCAGATTAGCTGTTGTGATTAGTCCTCATTAAATAAGTGTATATACAAGGTAGCAAAACACTAATGTTTATGCTGTAGATTCAAAATGAAGTTACTTCATGACTTTTATGATTTTCTCTTATGTTGCAGAATGGTGTCCCAAATCTCTAAATCACTGCATTTCTTAGTCTACCAATAGTGTATCTCTGACTTACCCTTTAACTATCATTTTCTCTAACCATCTTTGAACTTTTCATTAATCATCTGGGTGTATCAGCATACAGAAATAAAGATACTAAAAAACTAACCTATTTATAAATGTTGTAGGGTATTACATCTTTGCCTAGTTACATGTAAACTCTAATTCAAATGCATTACATCCTGAGTAAACATAAAAATATTATTTTTTAAGTAATCATTTCATCCAGGAAGGATTTGAATATTAAAAAAGAGATTATTGGAGCCAGGAATTTAGCTCAGTGGCATCATGCCTGCCTCACAAGTGCAAGGTCCTGAGTTCAATCCCCAGTACCAAAAGGAAAACAAGAGAAAGATCATTAACTCCTTTATATAAAAAACAGTGTAGGTTTTTTGGCATTGTCACAACTGGATCTCAATCATGCTTTGCATTTTAGTTTTTCAGAAAATTTAAGATTAAGATATGGAGCTCACACCTGCAAATTTTCAGTTTGTAGTCCTAAGAGTAAACTACCCCTATTCATATTTGCATTATTGATATCTTATAAATGATCTCAATATATTGGAAATTGAGTTTTTCAAGGCCAGCTTAAGTATTTGTAACAAGATATAAAGACTTTTTTGTAGATCACCAACATGACTTTTTTTCATACGATATGCTATGAACCCACAATGTTTCTTGCATAAAAGTCTATAGATAAGTGGTATCTATAGACTGTTTAACTACTGGAGACTTATATGTTTAACTCTTTTGTTTAGAATATTATTTACCTAAGATGAAAGATTTTCATATACACTGCCCTTTTCATATCTAAAAATTTACCTATTCAAACTCAGAGCCACTTGTCATCTGTTTATAGAGCTAAGTGAAAGAGGAGTTAGGCTAAATTAGAAGAGGATATGATTTGGTGTTTTCTTACATATGAACAGTTTAGAGTGGAGCACCCTTTTAAGTTTGTTTTTGTCTTACACTGCAACAAATAGAAAAGTATTAAAATCTTACTTGTATAACTGGTCGAATCTCCACTTGTGTTTCCTCCATTCAGGTCAAAGGATAGAATGTAAGTGTCATTGTCAAAACCCCCTGTGCCTCTTCCCAACAACTGACCATCTCTTTCTGGAGTGTAAGCTTCCTCTTGACTTCCTATACCAGAAATGCATTTCATTGAGCTTTGCACTATATATAAGTGAAATCATATTGTACATTTCTTTGGTGCCTGGCTTCTTTTAACTAAAATTACATTAGTGAAATACATGCATATTATTGCCTCTAGCAATAGTTCATTGTTGTGTAGCATTCCACTGCATAAGCAGATCCCAGTTTAAGCAATTCCCTTCTGATGGTCACTTGAATTTTGTCTAGTCTGCCACTCTAAATAATATTATTACAAACTTTCTAGCAAATGTTCATTTGAATGAATTCTCGTGAATATATGCATGTATTGCTGTCAGGCATTGCTAGATCTTATTACCTTTCTGTTATGTTAGCAAAAACATAACTCAAGTTATAAAAAGAAGACTTATTTTTGTTCTGGTCTGCAGATTCCAATCCGTGATCAGCAGGGCCCTTTACTTTTGGGCCTGTGATGAGGCCGAGGACCACGGAAAAGGGTGCATGCACATGATAAGGCAATGTTGGTCATTACATAACCAGTGTGAGGAAAAAAGCACATGCTGGTGACTGGAAAATCTCAGTTTCTACCACAGCTGGGAATTAAGCTTTTGCCACATGGACGTCTGAAGCAACACTGTAGATACAAACCTTAGCACAAGCCTCAAGTTACTTGTGTGCTCAGCACTGACAGTCTAACAAAAGATTTTTTTCAAAGTAGTTGTAGCAATTGGTGCTTCCATTAAGTTCTATTTCCTTTACATCTTTATCAGTACTTAGTATTTTCAGGCTTTTTCATTCTGATGGGCATGTGGTTTACCTAGAGGCTCTAGAAATAAATCCACTTCTGACCTAATCCAAATTGTTGGCAGAGTCAGGTTCCCTGGGATTGAAATTCTAAGGTTCCACTTGAAACTACCCACATTCCTTTGCACATGGCCCACACCATCTTCCAGCCCAGAAAGGCATGCTGAGTCCTTTCCACATTTTAAATCTCTCTGATTTCAACTAATACCTTCCTTTCCAACTGTAAGCTGAAGAAAAGTTGCTACTTTTTTTTTTTTTGAGACAGGGTCTCGCTTTATAGTTCAGGCTGGCCCTGACCTCACTATGTAGCCCAGGCAAGCCTCAAACTCAGCAATCCGCCTGTCTCTGCCTCCTGAGTGCTGGGATTACAGGCATGAGCCACCATGCCTGGCATTGTGGTATGCAGTGTTGATTGTTGGTGGGCATGAGTCTCCACGCCCAGCATTATATGTGGTTACTGGGGATCGAACTCAGGACGTGCGTTTGCGAGGCAGGCGCCAGAACCACTGAGCTAACCCTCCGGCCCTCACAGTAGTTTTTAAAAAGTTGTAATATTAGTACAAAGTTTTAATGTTGTATGTGATCATAATGTATATGTAAAATGTACCAATAAACTCAAAAATTATTTTAAAAGTGGCAGCATTGAAAAATAAGTACTTTTCACTTGAAATAAATCTGAGTATGGTCATTCTTGCCTTAATACTTTGGTCTTACTGGGCTGTTATTCCTCTATGTAACCATTGGCTTGAGTTGAAACATAGGCTGCCTTCGTGAGTTGAGGATTTGAGGATTTTCTCTCTAGTCTGTTCAAGTAATTTCCCTGCAAAATTTACAGCATGTCTGCCCCAAACATCTGGATTTTTGATCCATTTTGATTCAATGAGCTGTCAAGAGCAAGCTATGCCCTTGACATAGGCCAGACACATTTGTGTCTTTTCATAATGTCAGGATTTATCAAATAACAACAAATTCACAAATTGCATCATTTTCCTCAGCCTCGTCTTGCTGAGCACTCTAGATTTCAGAGGATAGCCAATGAGCGGGCAATCACAGTTTCTTTTATTTACATCTCAATTACTCATATGTGTAACACTCTGAGCACCCAGCACTCTTCACAGAATAATACATAAGACACAGAGTAGCTAAGAAAGAATCAGGGGGCTGCAGGCTTCAAAGAGATTGAACTGAAGACAAAAATCAGAGAGCTCACAGAGATATGAAAAGTTACCACAAAAGACCAGATAACATTACAGAACAAATTTATTCGAGGCACAAAGGTGGCTCAATGCCCAAGTCTGGATGACAGGTAGTTGAGTGAGCTTTGTCAAGCAGGGAGACAGCTGAGCTGAAGCCAGGCCAAAGACAGCTGGTGTCGCTCCCCTGTTGACCTTGTCAAGTTCCCCGGTGATCTGATAAGGTGAAGGGCTGTGTGTGTATGTTTCCACCATACCCCAATGTTGGCTGCCTCTACTTTATATCACTCTGGTAAAAGAATTGCATCATTTTTCTTTTTTTGAAACAGGGTCTCGCTTTGTAGTTCAGGCTGGCCCTGAGCTCACTATGTAGCCCAGGCAAGCCTGGAACTCAGCAATCCTCCTGCCTCTGCCTCCCGAGTGCTGGGATTACAGGCGTGAGCCACCATGCCCG
>PVIC010023274.1:0-26988 GCA_004025085.1 Thryonomys swinderianus | reverse complement strand
TGGGTAAATAGGTATAGAGGATAACTAAATTGTATGGTATTTGGGATTTGTGTTAAATAAGTAGATTTTAGCTGCTTTTGTTTAAAAATAACTGTGAGATAATAGATATATTAATGTGCTTCACTCTAGTGATATTTTACTGCCCATAATTTATACTCATTAATATCATTTTGTAAATCTGAAGTATATGTACTAAAATGTACTTGAAAAAGGAAAAAAGCAAAGACAGTAATAGAAATTGTTTAAATATGGATAGCTGGGTTGGACAAAGCATGACTAACAGCATCCTTAAGGTGGTTTAGTTGTTTATTGGTCACTAAGTGTCAATCTAGGTAAAGTAAGCTTATGTGGAAATACACTTCAACCCAGTACTCTAAGCATGCCCCCCCATTTTGTAATTGTTGTTCATAAGTCCTATGTTTTGAGTATGTTGGGAATAATAAGGTGTGAGCTACATTCCAGTTAGTTTATCACTGTGATTGTTTTGGAATTCTGTTTTGATGTTTCTTCTCTGACAACATTTAGCAGCAGAAACTGGAGAAGAGTCAGACTTGCAGCAAAGACATCCAAGCTCCGATGTGTTTATACTGATATTCACTTACCCTATTTGACACAGAGGAAAATTTATTTACAGATATAAATATAAAGAGCAAAATACTTAATCTAGGTCATGTTTAAATTCAGCTTTGAGTATCAGCCTTTTTAAAAATAGATAGGCCAGTAGAGTGATATCAGACTTATTTTTCTAACTGCTCTTTTTCTATTTTGTGACTTAAATTTGCTTTTCCATTTTAAAATACATCCTTGATGCTTTCCGTTCAACAAGAGATCTCTGTGCTTCTCCGTCCCATGACACATGGTGTAAAACACCCCTGGCCTTAGTGTTCCACTCGGCTCGCCCTCCTTTCATGATTCCCATGCCCCCCCTGGTGTTTGAATGCTCCTTACTGTGTGTGGGGGGTGGCACCTGCCAGCGAGAGAAGGCCACGTGCAGCCTCCCATCATTGAGATGCTGTCTCAAATGGCCTAAAGCATGAACCATACAATAAACTCACTGTTGGACTAGAAGGAGTTGATTGAGGCAAAGAATGTTGAAATAATTGTGGGCTATATATAACGAACCCAAGCAGTGAGTGTACAAATCTAGACATTACTTGACATGCCTACCCAGCCTCACTGAAGTGTCGAGCTGTACTCTGCGAGTGCCTCCAGAATCTGTAGAAGTCCATGACCCGTATTGTCAAGATAAAAAAAACATTTCTTATTCGACATACAGCTCCACTATTAAGGTTGGTAAATACTTAGAAAACTGCACGCAGGTACCTCCACATATGTTAATAAGATACTGAATCTTTTTGACAAGGTGACTTTGTTTCCTTCATGTGCTGTGGGAATACAAATGGATGAATTATAGAATGTCATGTTCTATTTAACATCATCCCACAGCTCTCTTTTCAAATGGAAAGCTAAATGAAAATACAAAATCACCAAAAGTTATCTAATTTAAGGAGGTCTGCTTTTTTTTTAACCTGAAAGTTTTCAGCAATGTTTTAGATGGAAAATACTGTCAGAAATTCAAAATTTGCCTTTAGGGAGATATATTGATCTACTCAACAACAGAGAAAAATGGTAAGTTGGATGCTCACAAGCATAATTTATCTATACTCCCTAAAGGCTCCAAAATCAAGAAATAAACTTGCACACAAATTTTTTTTCTTAGCCTGAATGCTGTGGAGCCATGTAAAAGACAGAGTTCTAGAAATTAGGGTGCCTAAATAAACTCAGCCATTCTAATTTAGCAATCAAAGGGCAAAAGTACTAGTAAATGGATAACAAACATTTGCAGTTGTCATATTTCAAAGCAACAGTCCTTGGAAAACTATTGCATGAAAAACCAAGCAGCCACACAGAGAAAACTGGCTTCTATTTAACTGTTTTCCACCAGCTGCATTCTGTGCTCCTTCAAGGTTCACAGGGCACATTGATACAAAGAAAGTTTGTAGCTATTGCTTCTCTTTTCTTTATGCAGAATTTCCCAAATTTGTTTACTCTCACATACCTTGGGGAAGATAATCTATAACATTCTCTCCAGCACCAATATTTCCCAGAAAATGACTTGAGAAACACTGAAGTGGCCATTTTGGTAAAACTGCTCATTTTGTGTAGAGCAAACTGTGTGTACTGAAATATTGTACACTGGGCAAAAGTTCCTGCTACTTGGAAAGTTTTCAGTGTGTAGCTTGTGGGAATCTTGTGTTGCTTTGCTGAAAGTCAGATCATAGCACTGAAAGAATTTATTTCTACCAAAAAAAAAAAGATTTGTGACTCCTTTCTATAGCATAGAGACCTTGGCAGTGTTCATTTAAAGAAGATTGTAATTGTTCAGGAACATGCCTTTGGGCGCATGGCTCCAATATGTATCTTAGCTTTGTGACTACATAAATCAATGTGTAACATAACAGCATTTGGTCAGCAATGGGCTACACCCCAGCCATGCTGGCCCAATAAGATTACAGTACTGTATATCACTTTGTGATGCCATAGATGATGTTGTTATACTTACAGAAGATGAAATCATCTGCCTTAGTAACTTTCTGTCACTGCGACAAGATTCCCAACACCCACCTCTTAAATAAGGAGAGGTTTATCTTGCAGGCAGTGTTCAGTGGGTTCAAAACACAATAAGCTGTCTCTAGAACATGTGGAAGGGCCTGGCGCAGGGCCACCGCACCTCCCACTGAGGCTGGGGAGCAGAGAGACAAGAAAATCAAAGCTGCCCTTTTCTTACTTAGGCCCCAGTGACCCACCTCAAGCCGTGTCCCACCTCCTACCAGACTTTAGGCTGCCGATATCATCATTGACTGAATCCGCTGATGGGATGGCAGCCCCCCCACCCTGAATCCAGCCATACTCCAAACACATGAGACTTCTGGGGATATTTTAAATCTAACCCACAATGTCACCCAAACATGCATTTGCTAGACTGCGTGCCTGTCATTCAGCAGTGCATGAATATAATTTAATTTCTGTTTGATAAGTTAAAATACATTTTCGAACTTAAAAAGTAAATATGGGACTAACTATGTCTGTTGTTACTGATCCCAGAGGTCCATATGTTCACGTCTGCTTGCTTGTGGCTAATCAAACTAAAAGAAGCCATTTATTTTGATGACAAAGAAAAGACTCTCTTCAAAGTTCACTCAGGAGATGGAACTACCTCATTTGCCTCAAATCACCACTTCATCTCTCCAGGTCCGCAAAGGTCCTTAGCCAAGAATGGAGAGGGGAGGGCATATAACGAGGTAATGCAATTCTCCAGGGTGCTTCACCATCCCCAGCATCCCAGCTCTCTCTCATCTGGAAATCAAATTAGGTCCTGGCCTCCTGGGGCCAGCAGCTGCGTATTTTGCTTCTTCATCTTGACTGAGGAGAAGAGGGGCCAGGGGGTCCTGACTGCATCCTCACTTCCTGGGGTTAGGATTGCAGTCTGTCCAGGAAGAGTCTGGAGGAGACACTCGTCTGTAAATGAAAAACTTCTTAGCTTGTCCAGCTTCACTGTGCCATGCTGGTCATAGTGCCACTCAGATGCATTTAGTATCACAGGTATATATATATAGTGAGGAGAGGACCTTACCCATGAAAGTGACACAAGAATGATCTTTCTTTCCTTTCTTTCTTTCTTTCTTTCTTTCTTTCTTTCTTTCTTTCTTTCTTTCTTTCTTTCTTTCTTTCTTTCTTTCTTTCTTTCTTTCTTTCTTTCTTTCTTTCTTTCTCTTTCTCTTTTTTTCTCTTCCTTTCTTTCTCTCTTTCTTTTTTTGCACTATAAAGGGAAATGCAGTTCCAACCCAGATAATAAAGCTTGATTAGAAAAGGATCTTTAAATATTTATGAAATAGCTTTACAAAGACAAAAATAAAAAAAATAATTGGCTGCAGTCACCTGCTTTAATCAAGTATACTAGCTATGTTAATCAACACATACTTCAAAGGTAAAGCTGACAAATCTAATATGGTTAATGTTAATGTTTTCCTTTTTTTTAAACTAACAATGTTAACCAACAAAAACTTGAAATAGATATTTAATTCTAAGCTTACTAAGAAAGCAGACTTCTTGGAAAAATAGAGAGAGAATTATTAGGTCATTTCTAAATTTTGATATTAACACATTTTTCTTAACAAATCTGAAATTTAGAATCTAAGTAGCCTTCTTTCCTGCTCAGAGGTAATATTCACATTAGCCCTTTGTACCATCTAATCTTAGCTTCATGATGAAGCCTTATGTTTGCTTTGCTGTTGCTAAAATATATGGACATTATTCACAAGTAAGAGCAAAGGAGTAAAAGACATCATTCTGCTTTACTTGTGGAGAAGATTTTTTTTTTCCTACAAGTGAGATACCGTAAACAGATTCAACTGCAGTATTTAGGAAAAGACTGGCCTGGAAAAATTCCAGGAAAGACTGCTTTGAAAAGAACCGAGAAGAGGAGCAGCAATTTAAGGGACTTAAAAAAACAAATAGATGTTTTCATCTGGAAAAAGAAGAGATTTCACTGAGGGCTATGAAATCCAATTGTGGAGAGACAGGAAGGGCACAGCTTGCTTATTGGATTCATTGGCATTTGAAGAGACTCAGAGCTATTAAAAGAAGTACTAATTTACAAAACAGCTAATATTCTCATTATATTTATAGCTCTAAGAAGTAGAATCAGTGAAAATACATGTTTGGATAGGAAGGTGAGTGACATATCATGAGCAGGTTAAAAGGAAAATAGCAACATTGAAAATACTTTCCTTATTTTTATGTCAGAACTTTCTGAAGGGCTTAGCAATAGTTATTGAGTAAGTAAAACAACACAAAACAAAAAAACCCTATTTTGCAGCATTTGCTTGTATCTGTGGTATAAATAGATGGCCAACATGATTGATTTGAAGTCCCTGATAGTTTATGATTTGGCCTCCAAAAATTTTTAATATTTAATATTATACAACTTTCCTTTGTTTTTATCCATCCATCCATCCATCCATCCATCCATCCATCCATCCATTCATCCATCCATGGCCTGTTACTTCTCTGTGGCATGTCATGTGGCATCGTAGTCTCTTTTCTGTTGCTATAACTGGATAGTGTGTAAGTTGTGTAATTTATGCTAAATCATGGTTTATATAGACTGCTGTGTCCAATAATAAGATCCTATCTGATGACATTTTTGCTTGCAGGAAAATTGTAGTCCCTAGATAGCATAGACATTCACATGACAAAGGGGTTGCACACAAGAGACAGGCTCAGACAAGCCTTTGCAAATGGGCTACCTTCAGGCAACTCATCTACCCCTTATATCCACAAATAGAGTAACACCTCAAGGGGAAAGTCCTTATGACTTCAGTACCTTCAAGTCTCCAACCAATTCACCTTTCTTAACATTCACAGTGACAGTTTGTGATAAGAACAGGAAGACTTTGTGGAAAAGGAGACTAGAGTTGAGACACATCTTGTGCAGTAAGCAGCAGATCCAGGGGTGACCATGTTATGTACATAGCATTTATAGGCAAGTGAGAGATGAGTGTGTTGTGGGTCTGAGGAAATTGGTGTCTACGTAGCATAGTCTTTCCCAATTACTGTTTAGGTTCCTTATTAAACTGCATCCAAATGTGCTTATTTCTTGCTAAATAAATGACAATGCTGAAAGACATTGTATGAAAAAATAATAGCAAGTTGATGACTTGTAATTAAGTGACCGAACAGCTTCATGTAAGCAATTTCCATGGCCTTTTGTGTATTTCTACCAATGCTCTGAGAGAATTACGATTATACATTTGTTCTAGAAAGTGACTGGAAGGTGTTAAATTACTTAGCTCTATTACAAATAAAAGACTTGCTTAGTAATGAACACCAAGGCATTCATTTCATAAAAGGGTATTAGTCAACGTCTTGTCATAGAAAGGACAGATTAAGATGGGAAAAGATGGAGAGCAAGCAGCTCTTTCAGGCTGAGCAACATATCCCCCCCCCCCAAACAGTTTATTCTTCCTCAGGATGTTTCTAGCTACTTACTGTACCAACATTCTGGCTTGCTTTGTGGGATAAGCAAGAGTTTGGCTTCTGTGGATAGATAATGAATTTTACTCCAATTACAGGACTAAGTCATTGTACATTAAGTAGGGAACGTTTTTCACTGGTGATAAATTTGCTTTCAGCTAGATACTGTCTTTTGTTAATAAGCTAGTCAAGAAAAATTAAAGAGTGCATGATGTCATAGAATTCAGGATTTCTTTTGGCTAAAATGAAAGAAAATGCCTTGAACAAGTGTTAAGTGGAAAATTCCGAAGGTGTCAGATGAATGGTGTAGTTGTGAATGTGGGTGGATAAACAGATGCACTCAGTGGAGCTGGGGACAGAAAGGTCTGCAGGCAAGGGCAAGAGGTCTCCCTGGATGTGCAGGCAGGTGTCTGCTGATCGGTGTCGAATAAAAAAATAATAGACCAGAGGAGAGACCTGTCTAGAACAAATGGATCATTTCAAGGGCAAGAAAAGGAGACATGCAACAGGGAGATAGTTGTCATCCTGAGATTTGCTCACTTGAAGGTTTAGCAACAGTTATTTCTCATTTTGTGGAGAAGTAAGCAAGACTAGAACAAATTATTAAAGGATGGTAATGCGATCTGACAGTAGATCAGAGGATGTTCTTATCCCAAATTGGCTTATTCTTTTTTTTAATTGAATTCTTTATTGGTACAATTTATATACCTCTCAAAATCACATATAACATTGGGGAATTTGTACCAGTATATGACACAAGTTAATTCTCATTTTTTCCCATATCCCTACCTACCCACACCTCCTCCCCCCCTTATACATGCTCTTTTATTTTCTTTCTGTATCATATTTATTCCTTCCCCTCATCACATTCCCACACCAAGTTTCCTATAGAAATATTCCACTCTATAAAAGCTGTCCTACTTTCTAGAGCTCATTTGCACCTAAGGTGTTCATGCCAAAGAGAAGATCTGGAAATTGTCTATCTGTGATCTATTGATTTCACTTATTAGTGTATCCTCCAGGTGTCTCCATTTGCACCTAAATGGATCGAGCCTGTCATTCTTTATGGCAGAGTAATACTCCATTTTATAAAAAAAACACATCTTCTTTATCCACTCTCCAATTGATGGACATTTGGGTTGTTTCCAAGATTGAGCTATCACGAACTGAGCTGCCATGAACAAGGACATTGGCTTATTCTTTAGGGTAGCTGTTAAGGAAGGGCTGTGCTGAATCCAAGTTCTGGGTTCAAGGGAAAGTAAAAACATTAACCAGTGCTTGGTTATCAGTATCTTTTTTCTTTTTTAACCTAAGTAACCAGCTAGTTGTGTCTGTGGCAAAGGATGGAGAGTTGCAAGAACTGTGTGTGTTACTTTGTAATGAATCTTTAAGCTACACCCCTGCCCCAACCTACAGCGTTCTGGTAGAGTTCCACGCAGTGACTGGCACTGAGAGGTCACGCACTGGACGGGCTGGTGTCAGAGCTCCCAGGGCTACGCTGGGGGTCTGGGGAGATGGTCAGAGCTCAGGGAGGGGGCATGAGTCACCGGGCAGATGGCATGCTGTCAGCACACGGGAGGGGCACTGGCAAAGTGGCTGCATAAAGATCATTTATTATTTGACTGGGCAGAGGGATCTCTGGCCTGCAGTTCAGAGGTTAGATCTCATTTCGGAGAGACAAGGTGTGGGGAGCAAGATGGAGCCTCATGTCTCAGTGTGGGAGGACCCTGGTTTCTGGAATAGGAAAGTGTTTCCATTTAGAGTAACCAACACATCAACAGAGCTGAATGAATAAATCAGCTGTAGGTTGGAGAATACTGAAAATAATGCTCCTTCCCTCCAGTGGATGAGAATGCACCCAGACTCGGACTTAAAAATGGTTCAGCTCTTACGGGCTGAAGGGGAAAGAGAACAGGCAGGTCCAGGAGCACAGTCTCTTTTATAAGGAGTCTATTCTTAAGGAAAACCAATTTATTTTCAGCCTAAATAATAGCCTAGCACATCATGAAACTATCATTTCCATACTATGTACCATGGAATTTCTTTTTGTTTTATAGGTCAGCATGCTGAATCTCGTACAGGGAAAAGCATAGTTAAATTTAGGAGAGAAATAGAATATAAATAACTATTTTAAAGGACTATAAGTTTTGAAAAATTACATGTCAGAATTGAAAATGTAGAAGTTAGGCTGTTGGGGGTTTCTCTACTTTAAATTTCTATTTCTCCTGTGCTGATAACATTAATGTTGAATGCTGAATTATTTTTGGGCCAAATGTTGAGTATAGTGTTTATATGCAATGCTGGGTCTTTTATAAATGAATTGGATGTGGCTTCCCATTTACTTTTTTAGTTAATCTGAAGTGTATTTAAATAGCCAAGAAGTGCTGGTAATATATAAATATAAATACAATATGATAGCAAAATTTAGCTTTATTTTATTAATTCATAAGGACATTTGTGAAAGTTTCACGTATGGAAAGAAAAACTATCATTTTCTTGACCCTGTACAGCACAGATCCTGAGAATGAATTTGAATATTGCAATCACTCAGGACTCTGTATCTGGTTTACTATGACTTAAGTTACCGTATTCAAATGGCAAATACTTACACAGTACATAATGTGGTCCTTAGGTTTCTCAGCTGAATTGCTGGCTCATATAATTTAGTTTTAACTGTGTGTACTAAATATTTCCCCTAATATATCTATGTGTATCTTATCTATATCTGTTTTCTATATCAGCCTACAAGCTTTTAGAGGATACTAATTGTGCCTTGTATGTCTAACAACCATGTATTTCATACAATGGTTGCTCATATATGATCAGTATCAATATATATGGTGGCCTCCGTCCTTTAATTCCTTATGTTATTTCAGTCATTAAATGTGTAGGACTCAATGTTTACAACATGTCTAGAAGTGTGCATGAGGTGCCAAAGCCATGCTGAAATTTTCTTTTTTTTTTGAGACGAGGTCTCGCTTTGTAGTCCAGGCTGGCCCTGAGCTCACTATGTAGCCCAGGTGAGCCTTGAACTCAGCAATCCTCCTGTCTCTGCCGCCCAAGTGCTGGGATTACAGGCATGAGCCACCATGCCTGGCTAAATTTTCTTTCTTTTATACACTGGACAGGCTGTTTTCTGGTCTCTTGGGCTGAGTCCTTCCCTAAGATCTTCCCCAGAGAGCTTTCCCAGGTCAGATAGCCTTGCTTACTTCTCAAATATCATCTGATTTCTTCCCTTTTACATCTTAAGCTTCACTGTCCTCTATAAAATAAAAAAAAAATTCTTTTTTTTTCTGTCATTGGCAGCAGGAAAAGCCACAACATTGGAGTTGTGTCTATACCACGGCACACACTGTTCTGTATTCCTGTCATGATGCTTCTTCTCATGGTTTGGGTAAAAGTCCACCAGATATTTCCTCAGGTGAAGTTTTCCATTGTCCTCCTTTACCACTATATACCATGTACTTATTTCCCTTCAACAGTGATCTTCCCAGACTGCATTAGTCTGTTCTGGACTATCCTGCTTCCCCAGAAGTTCTTGAGGGTGGAGGGTCCCATTGTGCTTATGTTGGCACATACAATAATTCATCATGTGCGGTGCCCTGTGTACAGATTACCAGTGAAACTACTAGATTGCCCATAAACGTTGACTTTCAATATTATTTTTCTTTTAAGAAATAGAAAAGGTACACCTTAGTATATCAATGTTCTTGAAAAATTTTCAGTTTTCTTGAAAATAATCATATCTGTTCATATATAAAATTCTGTAAGCTTGATAGCTTTACTTCAGAGATAATTTAAATATCTATGTCTCACTGTGATTTGAATTCTGTTTAGCTCTGTCCCACAAAGCTTTCTGTGCTGGAAGCTCGGTTCCTGACTTGCAGTGTATAGTGTGAAAACATTTAAGAAGTAGGTTGACTGGGGAGGTCCTTATGTCATTGCGGGTAGTGCCTTCTGGAAGGACTAATGTAGCTCTTATGGAGCTCTGGTTAATATCTACAAGAGCAGGTTGCTGTCAAAAGGAAAGTCTGGCTTCTCATGCCCTGTGGTTTCCAGGTCAACACGTGATCTCTTTCTTGCATGTATGTCTACCTCAGTGCCTCTTATCATGAAGCCCTCATCAGAGCTCAACACATGCTGATGACATATGCTTAAACCTCTACAGCTAAAATCCATATAAACCTTTTTCTTTATAAAGTGCCAAAACTCAGGTATTTTGTCATAGCAGAGAAAATAGAACAGTATAGTTGTTGTAGTAATCAGCACGTTGCTATGTAACCCCTAACATTATTGTAATTCATCTACTTTAGTTACTCAACAAATATTTCTTAACGCACAGATTATAGTTCAAGCACTGTGGGGATATCAACAGCTGGTAATAAGTAGTAATTATTATTGAACATGTGTTTATAAGTGTATGCATATATAAATGTTGTATTTAGAGATTTGTTCATAATCCTCTATTTTTATGTATTTATATATGCATCTGTCCTGTATATTCCTACCCAACAAATCTGAGATGCTTTTAGAGTATATTAGAAGGTAGAAGAAATACAATTTAAAATGAAGTATTTTGCAGTTATCTGTTTCTAACACAGCAAGTCAGAAGTGTAGTGAGAATATTTGACAGAAGCATAAGGAAGACAATGACTAAGTCGAAGAGAGCGAAGCCATGGAAAGGAGGTCATCCTTCATCTAGGGCTTGAGGATGACTCACACCCTCCCACAGGAAGGCTCTGCTTGCTGCAGGCAGGTGTCTGACCATGCTCGGTGTGCACGAAACAGCCTGGAGACCATGCAGTGCTTCATGCACAAGGTGCAAAGAGTGGAGGGTGGAGAGGAACCAGTTGTTTGAGAACCACACGACAACAACAACACAGTAATTACAGCCTCTCCTGCTCAGTCTAAAGTAAAATGTTGTTTTTGTTTTGTAACTGGTTCAACCATTACATTTTATTGATGGAAATTTAAAAGGAAATAATAGTGTATTATCAAAAACATACTTGCTAAATAAAGGTGTTCAAATAAAACTGACATCCATACAATAGCTATAAAGTGTGACAGATACTCTGTGCTTGAACACTATAATAATTTTTCATAAAGGGTGTGAAATACAAGTTTGCATTTTACTCTTTAAAGTGACTATTGTCATCTGTAACATTTAGTATTTTCTCTAGTTTTAAATCTATATTGGAAGCTTTAAAACTCATTGGCATAGTAGATCATTGCAAGAACTAAGCTTTTCTTCAGAAAAGCTTTATCTCTTCTAGAAGTGATATTTCTGGATTTCTTTCATGTAATTACGCGCTCTTTTTTTACTCCCCCTAGGATCATTATTGCATTCTCTTGTCGAGGTAATGGATGGATTTGAACTAAATGCAATCTCATTGTTTGATCTTATTTTTCCTTTTTGGCAATCCTCTCCAGTATTCAGGCTACATAATAATTTTTAAAAAATTAAGTTGGCACAGGACAACAGCACATCCTCAAAACTAGTCAGAATTGGCACAGGAATTAGGAGATTGGCTGATATTTTGGAATTTGCTTTTGCAATTGAGAAGGAAATATTCAAATAAATACTTTTTCCATACTTTGGGTTTCAAGAAGATTTATTTTAAAATTATTTTCTATTTTGAATTAAACCTGGCTGGAAGAGCTGCCTGGAATTTCCAATGTCATCTTCCTTAATTAGGAATGCTCATCTTTAGAACAAAACTGATTTCTGTCCCAACACTGAGTTCCAATGCATTTCAATAATTAAGGTTTGTCATTCAGTTCCCAAAATATAACATTTTTCATTGGCCATGTTTATAAGCCTAGTTTTTCATGACCTGGTAATATTGAACTAATAAGGAAGTTCTACTTTCAAAACATTAGCAGACGTTTATTTATTTTCAAGTGAAAACCAAAGCTCTCTCTCATTTGCATGAATTACTCCAATAGTCTTTTTAAACAATTTTCTGGTTTTAAAGGCAGGAGCATGCTCCACCTCATCCCTTCCTCACCTTGCAGCCTGAAGTGTCATCCTAAGACACACATCTGGTGATGACTCCCTACTGAAGATCTACTAATGAGTCATAGAACATACACTGTCAGCTTCCCAGCAAGGCTGCAGGCCATCCGAGGTCTGCTCCACAGACTTATGCAGTCTGTTCTCTTTCCCCTCATTCAACACGCTCCATAGTTTTCAGTGACAGACTTATGTGCTCTCACTTCACTTGGTAACTTTACTCTTTTGTATTCATATGACATATATTTTCTTCCAAAAACCCTAGTTTGATCTTTCAATCTAGGAATGGTATTGTTTCAATTTGTGCACAAGAATGGTAACCTTATCCCTTTATATTTTCTTGTCATTCTCAATTTGTGCTCATTAAGCAGAAGGTAGGATTATTTATTAGTTACTTTTTCAAGTAGAATCATATAAGTAGACATATAAGAAGTGTGAAAAGCGTGAGATCACCAAGACATTAAAATTTTTGTGATCGACAGGCTGAAAAGTCTTTATCATCTTCCCTTTTAACTTCTTTGACCTTGTATGTGTTTCCTCTGCCATAAAAGGAAGTTGTCTGCACTACATAACTTGTATGTCATATAGTCCAGAACTCTAGCTGTATTTTATGATTATGCATGATTATACACAACAATCACCAAGTATAGGCTCTCCTTAATATGGGGGTGTAATTGGCTCCATGCCCACACAAGGACAACAGAATCTTTAAACAGTCAAGGCCCTTACGTGATATTGCATATTACTTGCATATAGTCTGTAGTATCATACTGAAATATTTAAATAATCTCAAGATTACTTAGAATAATTAAAACAATGCAAATGCTGTGAAAATAATTATTCTGCAATCTTGTTTCAGGATTAATGATGAGAAAAATATCCATAAAGGTTTAGGGAAGATGCAATTCTTTTTTTTTTTTTTTTTTTGAGACAGGGTCTCGCTTTGTAGTTCAGGCTGGCCCTGAGCTCACTATGTAGTCCAGGCAAGCATTGAACTCAGCAATTCTCCTGTCTCTGCCTCCCAAGTGCTGGGATGACAGGCGTGAGCCACCACACCTGGCACTGTGGTATGTGGTATCTGGTATTGATTGCTGGCGGGTGTGAGTCTCCACGCCCAGCATTGTATGTAGTTACTGGGGATTGAACTCAGGACCTTGTGCTTGCAAGGCAGGTGCCAGAACCACTGAGGTAACCCCCCAGCCCAAGATGCAATTCTTTTAAAAATATCTTTTGATCCTATAGATATGGAACCCACAGAGTGAGGCACTAACATATACTTTTCTAGGATGAAATTATGTATAAAATACAGTGTAAAAGATGGAAGGAAAAAAAGACCAGATGATCTAGTTGTGAAAAGGAAGACTTGAATATGACAAATAACAAAAATTAAAGGTATTAATCTTATAAAACATGCCCTTACAATTTTAAAGGAAAATGAACCAAAAAATGATAGTATTGATTCGTTTTATTCTGAGAAATGTTCTCGGAAAAAAACTGAAGATGCTACCGAAGTTAGAAAATGCCTTACCGTGAGACAGAAATATGAAAAATGCTATCAGTGTCACGCCTGTGAGCCCTTTATAGCAGTGGAGGGCATTACAACTTCACAAAATGGGATTTTCCAGTTACCAAGCAGTGCTGGATTGCTACAGGGTGATGACTACCTGTAAGATTTTTTTCCTTAGCATTTTGGGTTCCTTTAACTACACTGTACATTGTAGGTATAGACACTGACTCAATATTGTGCCCATCAAAAGTTCAACAAGTAATAACAAGTATCCTCGCATAGTGTAGCCTGGGAAGCAATATATCACCTCTGCACTTTCTTTTTCTGTGGTCAGTCTTAGCTTTTCAAGATCTCCTGAGAACTGTAGTAGAACATAGGGTTAGGTTAGTGGTTCCGGCACCTGCCTCGCAATCACGAGGTCCTGAGTTCAATCCCCAGTAACCACATACAATGCTGGGCGTGGAGACTCACACCCGCCAGCAATCAATACCAGATACCGCATACCACAGTGCCCGGTGTGGTGGCTCACGCCTGTCATCCCAGCACTCGGGAGGCAGAGACAGGAGGATTGCTGAGTTCAAGGCTTGCCTGGACTCCTGAGAACATTAGAGGTGAAACTTAACAAACAGGGACGGTTACCGAGTGAAGATGTTATAACTGAGTTTATTTCCAGGGATCTGATGTAGTAGTTCAAGGAGTCCGTACAGAAAACAGTAGAGGATATTTAAAATTGGCCTTAATTGTTCAATGATATAACATCAGTCAAGAGGTTAAGGCACATGCTAGGCCCTCGGAATCATTTCTTGTCACTTCGTGTTTAAAAGATGTGGTACCGTTAAAATACATATGTCTCTTCTCTTCACCTCTTATTCATCTTTATCATTTTCCATCTACCAATTTCCCTCCAAGAAATATGACCTACACAAAGCAAAATATATATTCTGAGACAGGGTCTCGCTTTATAGTTCAGGCTGGCTCTGAGCTCACTATGTAGCCCAGGCAAGCCTGGAACTCAGCAATCCTCCTGCCTCTGCCTCCTGAGTGCTGGGATGACAGGCGTGAACCACCATGCTTGGCAGCAAAGCAAAATATTTCACTTCCCAGGAAATAAGATCTTTGAATCCATCTCTAACAAGTATGACTACAAGTTGCAAAACAATGCAGATGAATCATAGTTATCAGTTTCACTATTTCTACCTCTTGTATGCCTTTGTCTTTCCTTTTGCTTTCTAAAGATCTTCTTCATATTTTATGGTCTTATTCAATATGGCACCAATTCCCAGTAAGATTTTTTTTTTTTACTTCGCTCCTTGGAAGAAGCAGCATGTTTGTTGTCCCTGTTTCCCGACCACACGTACTAAAGTAAATGCATAGAGCAGAATTTTGGCTGAACATGTTTTCAAAATGTTAGATCTCGGAGAAAAATTTCAGTAGTTTATTCATTCTCCAAACCAACTGATGAAGAAACAGTGCCAAAGAGGTTAAAAATTTAATCACTTTCCAGTTTTTATGACGTCTCTCTGAGTTTTAAAATTACACTTATGTCATATCCTTCCACACCACGTTGCCCACTTTCCACAGTTCCATCCAGTTTGAAAGGATATCCGAAATTCCCTGTGTATCTTACTTGCTTAATACTGACTTCTTAATTTCTTCCTCATGAACTCTCATACAGTCAGTGTGAGTACTTGTTAATCTTGTATTCTCATTACATAATCATTGTGGCCACCAGAGGAAAAAATGGAAAAAAAAACCTTGTTACTTTAAAGCACTTATCAGTCAGCTCACTTATCCACTAAATTCAGGTAAATGACACCCAACAGGATCCCCAGGAGGGCTTTGGCCACAGGGTTGATGCTTTTGATTAGATACTGGAGAAGGTTATCTTCAGAGGGTGTTATGTGGATTAATTCCCAGGGCTGAGAGCTACCAGCACAAGATCTTTAAAGGGAAATATTGATAGAGTGTTCATATGCAAATAGTGTGGTGATTCAATATTGCAAAGTGCCAGAGAATTGGGAGAATTAGCAAGAAAAATTTTCGTGGAAAATTTTATGATTGTCTGAGAAATGGAAGAGATAACAGTTTTATGAGATAAACCCAAAGCACGGTGATAGGCCTAGGACATCGATGTGTTTTCTCAGGGGGCATAATGGAGTCTGTATAAAAGTTTTTATCTGTTACATCACAAGACATGATTTCTGAACCTTAATACAAGATTGCTAACATTATCACTGTATGAACTGTAACATCTGGCAAATTGAAAAGGAAAGATAAGCTTTTTATATATCTGAAAGTCACTGACATTTCAACAGAAAAATCTTTGATAAAGATAACATTAAACTACTTGAATTAGTCAATGAATCTATTTAGAATAGAGAGGAAAATACAGCCTTAGGCTGAGATGCATTTGATAGTCTTGGGGTGAAATATTCTGTGTATGGGATTTTGATAGAAACCATCTGAATATCCTAATGCAAGAAAGCTCGATTCCATCCCATAAATTTTATCTCACAGTTATAAATATGCTTACATTCTACTTTTTAGATAGAGATAATCCAAAACAAAAACTATAGAAATTTTAAAAATCAGCAAACAGGATTTGTTATTAATTTATCTACTCCCTGTCAGGAGCAGGGGAGCATCGTGGGAAACAGGTACTGCAGAACTGTGAGATGTTAAGTCCAGACGGAGATACTTGCAACACTGTGGCCATCGCAGAGAGAGTGAAGGTCAGAAAAGAACACATTTCTGCCAAGGAGAGAAGGCAATGACTGGCAAAAAATGCAAAATGAACCCTAATATTAAAAACAGAGTGAGTCAGGAGGAAATTGAACTATTTTCTAACCTAAAAATACTCTGACCCAATTTTATCATGCATGGACATTTCATAATCAAAAATTAAGAGGACTTTGAAAGGACTTACTGGCATTTCAAGCTCTTTGTTACTCTTTGTACTCTTTGTTAATGTTCATTGCTGGTTCTAGCAGATGTATTTTATTTAGAGTGTCACAAGTGGATCACTACACATTCAAAGAGGGTGAGAACTACAGCATAAGCAAAAAAATATATACTTCTGAAAATACATCAAATCATAATTTATTGGCTGTGTAATTTCCCAATAGAGCACCTTTACAAATAGGGATGAACTGGAAAAAGGCATCTGCACTGTATGTCTTACTCATGTCAAGAGTAAAATATCAGTCATTTTCTTTGCATAATGTCACCTAGAACATAGCCCCATTAAAAGCCATCACCACAACAGCAAGCTCCGTATTACTTATAAGTGTGCGCTTGTAACTGTTTGGAGCTGATCCGCAAGGCTGTCGCATGGGGATCGTAACCTGTCTCAATGGGAAAAAGGCTGATTCCGTATGCTGCCCTTTCTAATTTTTCTAACATTATTTGGGTTGAACAGGATAGACGTTTATTCCCTTTATAGTCTCAGATACTCTTGACAGGGGTTCTCACCCCTAGTTTTGATCGACTTAATCATGTCCAAAGAAACCTCTGGGGTCTCTCATTTCATGGCTTTTATGGGTTGACATCTCTTACTCCTGCACATACATTCAGACAGGTTTACATGAACGAGTCCTCGGATGTGTTCATTTAGTTGTTGAATTCTATAGATTAAAGCTGATAATGATTTATAAATTATAGCATAATGAGATTTTGGAGTCTGTTTTGTCACACCAACATCAGACCATTGTACAAAATTTACTGAAGCGAAGAGGCACATTTGTGTAGCATGTAAGCTGTTGATAAGTGTATAATTTTATGTAATCACCACAGTGACCAGAAAATGTCTGTATTTTGTAGATAAAGTCAAAGCTCTGAGAAGACACAAGTTGCACATGTTATGTTCATAACTCCTAGAGCTGAGCCTTGAAGTCCTGTCTCCTGACTCTGTCCTCTCATCTTTCCACTGTACTATCACTGATTTATAAATTAAGTGAATTTTGGTACAGATATTTGCATCGAGAGTCAATGCCCAGCATATTTGGAACAAATGATACATCTATTTTTACAAGTGAAGTAAATGAATTGCATTGTTACAAGGCTATTATTTGAAGAAATAATACTTTAGCAAGAATATAATAACAGAGAAGATAGACACGGACAGTACAAAGGGCTGGAGCACAACTGGATGGGAAGACTCTGGAATAGATCCCCAGAAACACACAAACACACACATAGAGAATTTTATTCTAGGACAGAGTTCTTCTCACTTTTAACTACAAAAGTGATATACTCTAGGGATATTCATTTTGATCAGAAGTTTGACTACAGAGAGGCAGAAAGAATACAATGTGAGGTATGAATGGGAATGCAAATTTAATAGAGAATAACATCAAAAAGGTATTAAGGTTAATGTCAATTTTAGCAATAAGTAAATGTGATTTCTTTACTCTTAGCACAGAGGAGATAAAAAGGAGATGAAAAGTGTCCCTATTTAAAATTGTGATGATAATGTGCTTGTCAAAGAGGCACAATGGAGAAAAGTCTAGAACAAAAACCTCTTTGACACCCAAATTTAAGATATGATGGGCTCTGTGATGGAACAAAAAAAATAAGACTTCATAGGAGCACATATGAAAGCAAGAAACTCATGATCTGTAATTCTGAACATTATTTCTGTTGAATAGGGAAAAAGGGTTAAAAAGGAGGTGAGTCGTGGAAGGTGAAGTTTAAGTCTTCACTGATGTGCTCACGGGAACCCATGCGTTGTTATAAGCAATGATTTTGGACAAGCTGCATGAGGAATTTGGTAAATATTTTGAGGTGGATTCAAATTAGAACTTTCATGTAGATGAATTCATTTAATTAATACCTGCCATTTAGGATTTATCCCTAATATTTATGGGTTAAATAACAATATGTTTTTTTTTTTTTTAATCTGGTCACCATTGTGTAAGTAGGTGGAAGTCTGGGAGATGTGAGAGCAATATAAGTGGTATATTTTCTCCGTATCTAGGTTTGTTTTTTTGAGGTTTCAGCTGTCAAGTATTCAAAGCTTTGTCATGCAACTAATCATATTAGCTAGTTTTGCATTACTATGAGAAAAGACCTGAGGCTGCTGGCCTGCTCTTATAGGGCAGTAGATGGCAGTGCATCATGATAGGAGCAAGCGAGGAGGGAGCAGTCACATCCCAAAGTGAAATGCAGAGGAAGTCCATGTGAGGCCAGACTTGACTCTTCAACAACAGCCATGTGCAAGGTCTCACATGGTCCCACAAGATCCTCTGAGAAGTTTCACAGAAACTAACTTCCTGGAGCATGACCTAAGGGGCTCCCACTGGGCCCATCTGCCTAAATGTTCCAGTGTTTCTGGGGTGGAACAAACTTCCACCCCAGAAAACAAGTCTTGAATGTATCAGCTTTTGGGGGCCCACAATATCCAAATTCTACAGTGCTAGTATTGCCACTAAATGTTAACATTTCAGTTGTCTCTAAAATATTCAAACATTCTTCCAAACCATGGTTTTGGGGCAGAACAGAGAGAGATTGTAGGAGGTTTTTTTTTTTTTTTTTGATTGCTTTAATAACACCTGTGAGACTCTCTCACAAAGTGGTGTGAAGTTCTTCTCACTGTGGCCTAGGAGGAAAGGGGACAGCAGACTCAGCTCTCTCATAGAGGGTGATATACACACGTGCTGTGTGTCCACCCTTGCCAAAACCTGTTCACTACACAGTGCAGACCAGAGTACCACAGTTCTATGATGAAAAGTAACCAAAGGCTCTGGAGATCTTGCTAGAAGCTCTGTACTTTAAGTGCCGAATCTCATAGAGCACTCAGGAGGTTCAATTGTGTCCACCGGTCCTAGAGTGGACAATTACTGTGAACCTAGTTTTACAAACCTGCAGCATTGATGAGGCTCTTGAGTCTGATGCATGTTTCTTATAATCCTCAGGTAATTCTGACATGTAAGAAATTTTGATGCCACTGTAGATCTGAGAAAATTTAAGGCTCATCCAATGTACCCACTTCCTCTCTCTTTCTCCATGGGACAAAATAACAGGGGTGCATTCTTGTATGTCAGAACAGTAATGTAACTCAATTTGGTATTCCTACTAAAATCTAATCTGTTTCATTAATGTAGTTTAAATTTCTCAGCTCATGCTAGATTTCTTAAAACATTAAAATAACTCTAAATAATGAACTATTGAAGATATCACTGTAGCCTGAAAGGAGATAGGAAGAATTCCCTATGCAATATGAGACTGTCTAATTTCAATATAATTTCACCTGGTGGCATTTGATATTAAAATTTATATATATATAAATATAAATTTATATAAACATTTATGTATATTTGTGGTTTTATGTATTTATTATATATTTATATATTATATATTAATATATTTTTATATATTATATATATTTTATATTTTATTTTATAATATATTTTATATTATATATTTATATATATAAAACACAAATACATACAGTTCCATTATCTTGGCTATACTAGATATTTGTTCATAAGAAGATTGCTTTATTTCTTTTATTGCTACAAAGATGATAAGAATTACCATATCACTTGCCAAAGGGCAAATTCATTTTTAGGGTGGTGCAAATAATAGCCAAGCAAAAATGTCTAACCTGGTCACAGAGTTGGGTGTTCCAAATGTCCCATGTATATTGACTTAACCCTCGTAGAGACAGTGATTAATGGTGGTGTCTTGCCTGCCTATCACCTCATCAGTCCCAGTAAATTGTACCTGCTCCAGTTTTTCATACTAGAGTTTTATCATGGAACTGTGGAAGATATAAATCTCCTGCCAAGTAACATGCAATTTCCACAAAATCGCCTATGCTTCATTATAAACAAATATACATATTTACTGATGCCTCCTTATTCTGTGGTTATTTCTGATATGAACGTTTTCCTGGGTCTTCAGCTATACTTGAAACTATACAGCTATGCTTGAAACATTTTTTCTGCATCTTCGGGTATACTTGAAACATCTACTTATTCACTACTTGACAAATGTTTCTTCGCAAAATTTAAAATTCGTCCTCAGTGATATCCAGAAACATGAGTTAATTTTTAAGCTAATTGTGAATTGCGTCTTATTAGTAGAAAATGCAAAGAAAGCTTGAAACATATTGGAAGACAGGAGATTACATCCCCATTGTTGCTCTTTCCTATGGGACTATCCACAAGGTCACGAAAATTCAAAGTTTTACCAGTTCTATATTTAAGGCCTTTATTACCTTGGTGGATTTATTTTTCTCTTGTTTGGTTTTTAAAAACTCTATATAATTTTAGCAAGGTTTTTCAATTTTCTTCTTAAAAAATTGCCTTAAGACCATCAAACCTTGAAATGAAGAAAATCTCAGACCAATTCCATTCTTTTTTGTTGTTATTGTTTGTTGTTGTTGTTATTTTGAGACAGGGTCTCGCTTTGTAGTTCAGGCTGGCTCTGAGGTCACTATGTAGCCCAGGCAAACCACAAACTCAGCAATCCTCCTGCCTTTGCCTCCGGAGTGCTGGGATGACAGGCACTGGCACTGTGGTATGTGGTATTGATTACTGGTGGGCGTGAGTCACCACGCCCAGCATTGTATGTGGTTACCGGGATCGAACTCGGGACCTTGTGCTTGCGAGGCAGGCACCAGAACCACTGAGCTAAATCTCCAGCCCAATTGCATTCTTTTATTGTAGTAGTTTTTTCAGTGAAATTATTTATGATTCCATCAGTGGGTCTGGGACAGCCTCAACTATGGTCACATAATAATTACAGTAGCTTGTTGGCTTGGTTTTTGTTCCACCAAATGTATCCATTTAAAATTTGTTGATCACATACCAGCAAACATAGACATAGGCATGCTATTAGCATGAACACTTAAGAACAATGATGCATGTTAGGAATGGTTATTTCCATTTTCTTAACTTTTAAATATCTTCTGCATTTATAGTGAGCACTGAAGGGACAAAAGCATGAATGAGGGCCGCACACACAAGTGGACCAGAATCTAGGCCCTCTGACCAATCCCATGCATTTTCAAAAGCTTGGTGAGCTCACATTCTTACTATTTTATGACTAAAATTCACTAGCAACTCTCCTCATACATTTTGTATTCTGGAATCCTGCCACAGTGACTCAGTGGCTGTTTACTTAATTTATAAATGTAAACAACGTAACATTCAACATTTTCTTGATTTTTTATTAACAGAGCTTCCCAAATACTATGCAGCAAATGGATTACAAGTGTGCAAAGTTATTTATTCCCTTTCAGCCCTCAGGACATTTACCAAGAAACAAGGAAATGAGCAAACTTGTGTCTATGCCTGTGTGCTTTAAAAATACTATTTCTTGAGTGTGCCTAAAAACATGAGACCTATGTGTTTAAGACTCATCATACTAATTTAAGAAGAATTTAATGAAATTCATTAAAATCCAGATTAAGAATTTATTAAAAGAGCAATCAAATGAACCTGTAGATGACAAAAGGAATAAATAATTAGTGTAAAAAATTAACAAATGGAGGCAAATGAAACTATAAATAAATCCAAAGCTATTTGTTGAGGGTAGAGGAATGAAAAGAAAAATTACTAGTAAATACAGTTAAAGAGACCATATAAATTAGAAACAAAACCAATAATAATCATAGCCGTATAGTGAATTAAAAGGCTTACAATTTTTTCATGTTTATTCAAATAAATGAGGAACCTGAATAGAACAGGTGACTCCAAGAAAACATAAAAATGCAAAATTGAATTCATAGGAAATATATGGCCATGAGGAAGAGATAGAGAAGAGGGGTTGATCACGGTGGTACAGGCTTATAATCCCTGCCCTTGGAGGCTGAGGTAGGAGGGTTACTGTGTGTTTGAGGCCAGCTTGGGGTACATAGTGAGTTCAAGACTGACCTGAGCTACCTAGTGAGATTGCCCTAAAAAACAAAACGAAGAAAAAAAAATCAAACAAACAAACAACTGCCACCCCAAATAAAACAGAAGAAGCCTTCCCAAAGTACTAGAACAATTATTTGGGAGTTAAATCTCTAAAAACTTGGAGGCCTAGAAAACCTTAATGCCATTCACAATGAATTGTTTCAGGCTGTGAACACAGCATAAAAAGTTATAAAATATTGTTTGAGAATCAATACAGCATGATAATGAAACTGTTAAAACTGCACATAAAATGAAATAAACTAAGCTTGTTTATGAATATCTATAAAATTATTAAAAAACTGAATTCGATTCTAGCAGTACACTATCAAACAATAAAACCCAACCATATGATGAGAAACATGTTAGAAATGCAAGATCTGTTTTAGCAAAAGTTCTCTCCCTTTAATATGAGCACCAAATACAACTCATTATTATGTATAGATTTCTTAGTGAAGTTGGTAATGGCAACCATCATAATTAAATTAAATTTCTGTCACGGTGTGCTACCATGGTGGCACAGAGAATGAATGATTATTAAGAGACAAGAGCTAGCTCCATCACCAAGACCTAGAGGACTGTGCAACCCAGATCCTAGAGAGTTAGGGAGACTCCCAAGAGAAGCCCCGAAGCTGAGAACCCTCAGGCTTTTATTTGGAATATCAGTGACAGGGAAAAAGGCAGAAGAAAAGCAGTTAGGACAAAAGACTGTCTCAAGGGTAGGCATTTGCCTCGGGCAGAGGGGAAGGACAACAGGCTGCTATGGCATGCTTCACTCATCTGGACTTGTTCTACCATTCACGTTTTGTAGAGGCTGCATGCTCTTTCCCTATAATTTAACCATTCATTCCCTGATCAAGTCTCCCACAAATTTCTAGGTGTTTTTAACTCTGGAATGAGAGAAAAGCAATAGAACAATATAAAAATTTAGAAAAATTACTGTATTTGGATATGAAATGCTTCATGTGGAAATCCAAGATATAATCAAAATTAAACTAATAAGAGAATTGAGTTAAAACATAAAAATTGATAGTCTATATGCAAATAAAGACCATAAAATAAAATGGATTGAAAAATTAAATTTAAAGCAGCAAATATATCTAGTCTATCTCGGCATAAGCATTTAGATTACCTGGACATAAATGTAGAGATTTACAAGAAAAAATTACAATTACAGTAGGATATATAAATGAAATAATCAGTATAAAACATATCCTTCTATAGAGAAATGTTGAATAGTGCTAATATATAAAATAACTTAGTTAACTTTTCAGTATATATAACATGTTTGAAAATACTAAAGATTTAATAAGTTTAGATATATAGCAGTTCTCCAAAATGAATATAATTATTATATTTCACAGACATACATTTATAAAAAATCTTTAAAAAGTTATATAATGGGCAAAAGTTCCTAAAGTTCACATGCAAAAACAAACACTTGTGATTTCCCAAGGAATATCTAGAAATGGAGTTAACAGAAGACATTCATACTAGATATTAATGCATAATTACTTAATAATTTAGACAGTGTAGGAACATTATAAGCAGCTAATGGAACTGAAACTATTTGAGATTTCCAGAAATTAATGCAAATAACCAGCAAATTCCACAACCCAAGTCATTAGCAAAAAGATGAAGCATTCAATAATAATTGAGGAAGAATCAACCAACTTGCTGAAAATTTGAGGTGGGATTCTATCCATCTATCCATCTCCCACTACATTTACAGTTAAATGATTTATTAAAAAATGATCGTCCTGAGTTATAGAAAATAATTAAAGTAATTTGGTACACAATTAGGTGTTATATGTCTTTCTATGTGTCATAAACTCAGAGCAATTCAGTGAATTTGACTGTATTCAGAGCTATTTTTAGGGAAAAAAATAATGGACACAGTCTAAATTGAAAAGTAAAACTAGAAATATATTTGATTTCCTTAACATACTTAGAAATGAACACATCCTGGCAGAATTAATGGAAAACACAAGGACATAAATGAATGCTTTTTTACTAAAAGGAATGTAGATATCCAGTAACTTTACAATGTTTAATTTCACAACGAAACAGGTAATGAAACTATCAGCCAAAGAGTTTAAACAAGGTCAACGTGTTGTTCACAATCATTTACTGCAATACCCTTGAACCTAGAGGAGGAAGTGATGCAACCTCATTGGATGACAGTCTGGCGGTATCACAACAGTACTAGCAAAAATCCCAGCTCATGCTCTGTAGCTCAGTCTTTAAGAGAAGTGGGCAAAGTGTTCAAGTTATTAAATGTCAGGTATAATGACAAAACATAAATTTCTGCTAGTTAAATAACTTCAGATTTAGATCTAAAAATTTCTCCCAAATTTCTCATGTGTGTGAAAGGTGATTCAATCGTGGGGATGTTGTTGTTAGTGGATTCTTCTCTGGTTGGGTGCCACAGCTAAATGTGTTGCTAGGAGATGAGACCCAACTGGTAGAGGACCTGAAACAGTGTCTCTCCTGCTGGCTCCTCCTTCCTCTCGCTGCTTCCTGACTGCCATGATTTAAGTGACTTTTCTCCGTGGAGCCTTGCCACTTACCTTTTTTGCCTCTTGCGGAGACCACAAATCAGGAAGGAACTTGTTGGAGCTGTGAACCACAATACACTTCTCCTCCTTGAAGATGTGTGTGCAGAGTTGTGTGTTAGCTGTGGGGAAGTGGCTAGGACAATGGTACGCTCCATCCACAATATTCCAGTGCTATGGTGAGTGTGGCAAGCCTATATTTGCTCCTGTGAAAAGCTCCATGAGTGAAATTGAAAGGCGAGGGCCGGGGATTTAGCTCAGTGGTTCTGGCTTCTGTCTTGCAAGCACAAGGTCCCGAGTTTGATCCCCAGTACCACATTCTACAATGTTGGGCGTGGTGGCTCATGCCTGTAGTCCCAGCACTCAGGAGGCAGAGGCAGGAGGATAACTGTGAGTTCAAGGCTAGCCTGGGCTACACAGTGTGCTGTGGGCCAGCCTGAACTATAGAGTGAGACCCAGTCTCAAAAGAATAAAAAATAAAATTAAAAATTAAAAAAATTGAAAGGCATTTTAAAGAAAAGCAAGGTTAACATGTATGACTAGTGTAAAGTATACATAAATGAATAGTTTATGTGTAGACATATTTTTGAAAGAGCACAAAACATTTCATGGGTATTCTGATGGAGGGGAAGATGGTGAGAAAGAATTTTACTTTGAACTTTTGAAGCTTTGGGAAATACTGAGCTTGGGAATTGTCTTAGTTTTAAAACATTAACATATTGATGCACATACATATAGGATAAAATGTATTCCCTTTTGTGATTTCTTTTTTTTTTTAAGACAGGGTCTCGCTTTGTAGTTCAGGCTGGCCCTGAGCTCACTATGTAGCCCAGGCAAGCTTCGAACTCAGCAATCCTCCTTCCTCTGCCTCCTGAGTGCTGGGATGACAGGCTTGAGTCACCAAGACCAGCATTTGTGGTATGTGGTACTGATTGCCAGTGGGCATGAGTCACCATGCCCAGTATTGTTGTATGTGGTTACCGGGGATCAAACCAGGGACCTTGTGCTTGCGAGGCCCTGGAACCACTGAGGTAAATCTCTGGCCTCCTTTTATGATTTCTGATGGTGCCGTATACATGATTTTAAAATGTTCATAGCCTTTATCTAATGCTTTTTATCTGTCACTTCAGATACACACATATATCCTAAACTGATCCTGCATATGAGACTGTATTATATAATTGGTCTCTCGGTGGCTTAGATGGAGAGCGACTGTTTCAGGGATGACCTAACAAAATAGATCACTGAAATGGTAAGGATTTGACAAGTGCAGACAGAACCAAAATTCATTCCTGACCATTTACTAAATGACAATTGGGGGAGGAGTTAGTCTTTCTTAGAAAAATACAAGAGAGATCAATGTGGGTATGAAATAGGATTGTCCAGTTTTTGGAGAATCATGAGAAAGTCAAGTAACTGTTATCTCTTATCTAAAGTTCTATAGCTTTAAAAGGGTTTTCTGTTGTCTGTGTTGCTTTATCATATAGTTTCTCATAATCAACACTTCATTTGGATGGCTATGACACTGGTTATTTTCTTCCTATTTGTAAATTTTGCATCTCCAGTTAGATTTATTATTTCTTTTACTTGTATTTTGTTTTTTCATTTTTCCATCATTTTAAGAGGTTGATGGGTGTTGAATATAACAAAAATTTCTTTGGTTGATTTCTTTATTAACTTCAGGTTTCATAATATTAATCATTAGGTGTTGGGCTCTCTTACTTAATTTCAGTTGTATTACCTTATTTGCACCCTTTATTTTACTCAAACCAGATTATGGTTCTTCTTGACTAAAGAAAAATAAGTAATTTCTTGACTGGAACAATGAAATCTAGATACACTGATCTCTCTTTATATGGGCCCAATTATTCTTCTTCCTTTAACTTATTTTCTATAAGAAATTTTACTACAGCTCAACTGTCATAGTCATCTTTTCCCTTAATTTAGCTTTTTTTTTTTTTTTTTTTTTTTTTTTTT
>PVIC010023273.1:0-26980 GCA_004025085.1 Thryonomys swinderianus | reverse complement strand
CACTATGGTCTGATAATATGCAGGGGATAACTTTGATTCCTTTGCATCTATTTAAGCTTGTTCTATGGACTAGAATGTGATCTATTTTGGAGAATGATCCATGAGCAGCTGAGAAGAAGGTATATTCTCGCTTTGAAGGGTGAAAAATTCTGTAGGCATCTAATAAGTCTGCTCCAAAGTTTGATTTAGCTCAAGTATTTCCTTACTGATTCTTTGTCCAGTTGACCTGTCAATTTGTGACAATGGAGTGTTAAAGTCCCCTACGACTATTGTATTCATGGATAGCTGGCTTTTCATGTCCAGTAATGTTTGTTTTATATAGTTGGGTACATTAGAGTTTGGTGCATAAATATTTATGAGTGTTATTTCTTTCTCCTGGATAGTTCCTTGTACGAGAATATAGTGACCTTCTTTATCTCTTTTAATCAGTTTGGGTTTGAAATCTATTTTATCTGCAAACAAGATAGCCACTCCTGCTTTTTTGCAGTTTCCAGTGGCATGGAGGATTGTTTTCCAATCTTTTATTTTCAGTCTATGGGTTTCCTTCTGAATTAGGTGTGTTTCCTGTATGCAGCAGATTGTAGGATCTTGCTTCTTGATCCAATCTGCTAGTCTGTGTCTTTTAATTGGCCCATTGAGGCCATTGACATTAATGATTATGACTGATATGGACATATTCAGAGTTGCCATGTTTCCCTGTTCTTGGTTCTTTTCTTCTTTGCTTTTCCCCTTTTCTATTTAGTTTCTTGTTTGCCCCAATGAATTCACTCTCCTGGGTATTGTGGTTGTTTTTTTTTTTACCGCTTTGTTTTGTTTTGTTTTTGAGACAGGATCTCGCTTTGTAGTTCAGGCTGGTCCTGAGCTCACTATGTAGCCCAGCAAGCCTCAAACTCAGCAATCCTCCTGCCTCTGCTCCAGAGTGCTGGGATTAGAGGCGTGAGCCACCATGCCTGGCATGTTTTGTTTGGGAGACAAGATGTCCTATGTAGCTCATCTGGCTTTGAACTCACTATGCAACTCAGGCTACCTCAAATTAATGGCAGTCTTCCTGCCTCAGCCTCCTTTTTTTGTGGTACAGGGGATCGAACTCAGGCCTTTGTGCTTATGAGGTAAGTGTGGTACCACTTGAGCTAAATGCTGGGTTTCAGCCCCCCCAAGTGTTGGGATTGAAGACAAGTGCCATCACACCCAGCTGGGGATTTTTTTTTTTAATTTCATAAATTCCTTTTTTTTCTTTTGGTACTGGGGATTGAACTCGGGACTTTGTGCTTGCAAGGAAGGCTCCAGAACCACTGAGCTAAATCCTAGGCCCCAATTTTATAAATTTCTTTTGAGAATACTATAATGAATTTTACTTTTTTTTTTTTTTTTTGACACAGAGTCTTGCTTTGTAGTTCAGGCTGGCCCTGAGCTCAGCAATCCTCCTGCCTCAGCCTCCCATAATCTCTGCTGGGATTATAGGCGTGAGTCATTATACCCAGCATTGTGTATGGTACTGATTGCTGGTAGGTGTGGGTCACCATGTCTGGTATTATATGTGGTTACCAGGAATCAAACCAGGGACCTTGCGATGAGCTAAATCTCCAGCCTGGAATTTTATTTTTATTAAGGTGAGCATGTATCTTTCATGAGAAAATCTCTAGTGAAACTTCTGAAAAGCATTTGTTTGCTTAGTACTTTTTATGTGCTAGGCACTATTTTAAATATTTTATTATTTATCACTTCATTCATTCTCCTAGCAATGATATTTTAGCATCACCAATAAGGATTCTATCAGTTTGGGGGTCCAAATTTGTACATTTAGCCAATGTCTTGTTACTTTATCTGTAAGTCTTTTCTTATCTTAAAGTCATTGTCTGCACAGTTATAAAACGTAGTACAGTTGAGACTAATTTGATCAGAAAAAGCTCTTTTAAAAAAAATTTCCTCTTGCCCCTCTAAATAGTGTGCCTAGTATTTCCTCTTCTTTTGGCAGCAACCAGGTATTTTCCCTGGTCCTTGCCTCTCAGCTCACCTCAGTTCCAGAATCATGGGCTGACAGTGGTCCTTTTTCTTCAGGGTTCTGCAGGGAACACTAGCTTTTCACTGGTTGAACACTGTGGTTTCATTTTGTCTATTTTCAGAACTGTACACAACAGGTAGCTTAAGATCTGAGAACGTGTTGTAAGGTAGGACATAATTATGGTGTGTTGATTTTCAGCTAATGGGCTGAAGCTTGTCTTGTTCTTCGTGTCACACCATAGGCCTTTTAGGAAAAGGAGAAAGGAGCATGTTGTGGGGCACTGACAAGTTAGTAACTTGAAATTGAGCTGTGCTCATCCCCTGGGACTTGAGTTTCAGTTTCGTAGTTTTTCTCCGGTGTTTTCCTATGAGTTCATCTTTGCGGAAGCAACTACTCTTTTGGAGCTCTGCGGGCTAGGTATTGTGAGTTTTATTAAAAGTACCATCAAAACAGAAGGCTGTCGCCTAAAAAACCCCATTTGTAGAGGAGCCCTTCTCTGCTTAGAGATCTACCTCTGGATTCTCCACCAAGTCACAGTGCTTCCTGGAACCTCAGTGAGTTTAATCTCTGTCTTGGGAGTAGAACTGAACTAGGTGGTGGTCACGGGAATCTTGAGTGCAGATGTTCAAAAGTTCAGTGTGGGGCGGGGAATGTAGCTCAGTGTTAGAGCAGTTGCTTAGTATGTGGGAGGCCTTGCATTCCACAGGAAAGAAAATTCACCTGTCCCCTCTCTCAAGTTGTGGACAGTTCACTGCCCTGGGTGGTCTTGGCATCCCACTGATCAGGAAACCCCTGAAAAAATTACATAGGATATTGTTTTGAGGAAAAGTTTTAGAAAAATGGTGATGGTAGTTTTCAGCTATTAACAGGTTTATGTTTCAGAGTTAACCAAGGTGTTTATTGCTTTGCAATATAATTTTTTCATTGTATTTTTTTAAATGTCACCAATATCTTCTTTAGCTTCCAAAGTATGTGGACTTGCCCTGTGCTGGATCCTATCTCTGCTTCACTTTAATGACTGTTTTTCTATCCAGTAATACTAGAATTGGTGTCTGTCTATTAGGCATTGAGTTTAAAAGTTGCCCTTAGAAGGAGTGAAGTAGATTGGTTTTGTTATTTGAAAGGGATGTTGAAATGTGCAATAGAAAACAGTTTTCCAATCTAGACCAAAAAATTTAATTTCCCACATTGCTGATTTTCTCAAGAATTACTTCTACTATAATCTGGTTGCTCTCAGAATATGTTTACTAACCTTTCAACTTATTAATATGTACAAATTAAACAAATTAATGAGTTTGATGTGACATATCCATAGTGCCTGTGTCGATCATGCCCGTCCTCCCTTCTGTCCTCTTTCTCCCCCCACTGGAGTCCTTTCCGCATTCCCTAAGAGTCTCCCTTCTACTTGTTTTATTTAACATGATGTCCTCCAATTCCACCCATTTTCCTGCAAATGACATGATTTCATTCTTTCTTAAGGCTCCATCATGTTTATATACCATATTATATTTATCCATTCATCTGTTGACAGGCACCTAGGTTGAGTTCATATCTTGACAATTATGAATAGTCTCACAATATGGTTTACTAACATGATGTAGCTATACTTGTTGACCTAGGCAGACTATGAAAGAGCAAGAGAATGTCAAAACTTATTCCATGACTGTGGATTTAAAGTCTCATACATGCATACATGTATATATAATATTCTGCTAACATATAATTAATGCTTAAACCATGAATAAAAATGGTCTTTGACAGATTTTTTTTTAATACTGGGTATTGAAATCTTTTGCACAGGATTGCACCTTGTGCATCTCGGTAAGCTCTCTACTGCAAAGTTACACCTCCAGCCCTTTGTGTAATTTATTTTGAGGCAGAGTTGCATTAGGTTGTTCATTCTGGCCTCAAACTTGTTATTCTCCTGCCTATATCTCCCGAGTAGCTGGGATTACAGTCATGTACCACCATACCAGCCAGGTGAGCTTTTAAAATTCTGCCTAATAAAAGCTTAGATGGAAGGACAGCTGGGGAAAGGGCTGGTGGAGAGAGCTAAGGCTGTGAGAGGACACAGTGTTTGCCCTTCACATCTTTCTAGATAGTGCATATTTGGAGTTATAGTGAATATGGATATTTAAAGTTTTATTTAAAATTTCTTTTCAAGAGCTTATGTGGATGGCTATTAAAATAGAAAATACAAGATAGAGGGGGAAGTTAAAAAAACACACTACTAAAATAGTACATTTGTGAAGGTAGGAAATTTATTTCAGTTGCAAAGCAAAGCCACACAGGTAAAAATCTGTTTTTAGACCATTCATTTCCATTTTGAAAACTGTTTAAGACAAGCTAAATTGCACTTAAACTTCCTTCCAGCCACATATATCCTCACTTCACTGTGTAAATGTTACTGTTGAGTTTGATCTGTAACCACAGAAAAAATTGCCAAATTATGTATGAAGTAAGATTTTTAATGTTAAACCCAGTGTTTTTGTATTTATTGTGTCAGCTGTGTAACAATAATTTTCATTAATCTTTTAGTTCTAGTCTCTTTTACTCAAGAAATACCTTTTTATTTACGAATGTTTGAGACTTTGAGTCTTGGGAGTGGCTAGCCTCCTTTCTCTTGAATTGCCCAGTTTTCAAAGAAAACCAGTACACTTTTAGCTCGATGGGACTCTGAAAACCACAATCATTCCTTTGGGGACTACATATTGAACAAATATCATAAACTCAGTTTTACTAGGGGATATGAAATACAGAAGGACGATAACTGTCCCTATTTTTACTTACCTGCCGGGGGATAAGCCAGGGAAGCTTAATGGAGACAGATGTATCTGATCAGACAGGGACAGGGACAAAGGGGTGAGAGCACAAAGGGAGCAAAGGGGCACGGGATAGCTGCTGTAGACTCACTGGTCAGAGAACGTCTCGAGGAGCTGACCTCGTACAGAGACCTGAAGGAAAGCACCAACCATAAGCCCGCTGGGAAGTGTTTCAGGCAAAGGAACAGGGGGCCGGGTTCCTGAGGAGGAGCTGAGCCGGCTGGTAGGTTCCAGGAGGCTGGAGGCCCTTGTGCTGGGAGAGGTTGGGTGATAAACCCAAGGAGGCGGCTGGGGCCCATGGCTACGGCTGAGATGCAGGATTCTACCTACATGTAGCGGAGGCAGTCAGAAGAGGTTTCAAGTGGGTGAAGTCTGACTGTGGCTTTCAGTTTAAAGGATTCCTCCGCACGGGAGGAGGTTGGTCCACAGATACAGCCCTGTAGTCAGACAGTAAAATCAGGTCTGGCCTTCTAGTGCCCAGCAGGGTGACTGGAGCTAATGGCAATGTTGTGTATATTCCAAAATAGTTAGAAGAGAGAACTTTGAATATGCTCACCACAAAAAAAAAAAAAAAGAAAAAATTGAGTTTAAACTGGTGGAAATGCTAACTACCCCAAAGCGATCATTGCACAACGTGTACAAAACATCACATAGTCCCCTACTGTGTTTAATAATTTTGTATCCATCAGAAATAACATCAGACTTTAAAAAGCAGATTAGTCTGGCTTCTGGGTGGAAAATAAACTGTAGGAGTCAAGAACGGAAACAAGAGCCGGTTGGAGGCTGGCTCAGGGCCCCGGGCGTGGACTCGGGCTATCAGCGCCGTCTGTGGAGTGAGAAGCGCACGCCCTCGGAGCACTGATGGAGCTCTGCCCTGAGGGATGGGGCGGGAGGGGGAGGCGGTGCCGACAGAAGCTCCTCCTCCAGGGCGTGCAGGATGTGAGACCTTTAGGTTCTGGAGCAGCAGCACGTTCTGAGGCTGAACAGTGCGGGACAAAGTAAAGACTTATGGCCACATTATTTTCTGCCTCGACTTTTTTAAAACCTTCTTGAGGCAGATTTGTGTGATGTTGGCTGGGACCTTAAGAGCGATAATCACTGTGATGCTCTGCACTGTCCAGGGCTCAGCAGCACACAGGCGCAGGGTGTGGCCCAGGCAGAGTTACTGCTCCTGGTCTCTAGAATCCCTATGGAAGTGATTCTGCTTCTCTCTTACATCACAAAAACCAGCTATGTTTCCTTTCATTCATCCTGAATGGGAAAAAGGATTTTCAGACATGTCTTTTAGCACATTGGATAATATTCAGCGGTGCCTGAGAAACACAATTATGGGTTCAGCTCCCTCCCTGTAATTACTTCCCCTCTTCATGTGGCTTCTCCCTTCCCCTACACAGTCTCTTATTCCTGCACACCACAGTGTTCCACAAGGGATTCTGGGCTGCCCTTTCCCCTGTCTAGACCCCCTCTGAGCTGCAGTCGCTCTCACCACCCCTTCACCTCAGGGAGATTCACGGCTCAGTCCTAGCAGGACTGGCAGCCTGGGGGAGGAGAGAGCTGTGCACACTACACAGAGCTCTCTGTGGAGCCATGTCAGGCTCCCAGGTAGAGAATCTCCTTTCCAGTTTGCATTAATTACCTTTAAAAAGCAAAAGGCAGTATGTTCATTCTGTGTAGTTCAGACTGGCCTTGAACTCACTATGTAGCCCAGACAAACCTCCCACTTGAGGAGATCTTCCTGAAACCAGGTGGGCGGCTCCATGCCCAGCATCCGTGTCATTTTTCTGTGTTCTGCCACTACCACCATTACCATTTTACAGCATCAGTAGCCTGCAGGGTGCTCAATGAAAGACACACTTTGTGTCCAACAGAATTATACAGCAGAAGTACAAATCACTGGCCTGTGATACAGTGAATGTGTAAGCTTCTTCTTCTTCTTTTTTTTTTTTTTTCAGTTTCTTTTTTGTTTTGAGACAGGGTCTTGCTTTGTAGTTCAGGCTATCCCTGAGCTCACTGTGTAGCCCAGGCAAGCCTCAAACCCAGCAATCCTCCTGCCTCTGCCTCCTCAGTGCTGGGATGATAGGCATGAGCCACCATGCGTGGCATTGTGGTGTGTGGTACTAATTGCTGGTGGGGTGAGTTGCCATGCCCTGTATTATTGTAGGTGGTTGCTAGGGATCAAACCATGGACCTTGTGCTTTCTAGGCAGGCGCCAGAACCACTGAGCTAAATTGCCGGTCCTCTATAAGCTTCTTTTTAGTGAAACTCAGCCTTTGGTAGAAAGTTGACCACTGGAAATTCGATTCGCCTCCTCAGACAAGAGTTGACCAAATGTGGATCTGTCAAGTGACCAACTGGAAAGGGCAGGAAAGGGAGCAGGAAGCCACAGCCAGGCCACCGATAGAGCACCCAAGAGATCCCAATGCATTTCCTCTTAGTTCTCCCCAATGAAGAGAGATGCTGAGGTCTCAGAACAGGTAGAAATTGGAGTCTGAAATCAGCAGTGGGTTGACTTGTTTCACTGAGAACAGTTGCCTCAAAGAGTGACATTGGCTGTTTCAAGAATCTGACACTGTGGGGATGTGAAAGGGTGTGAGCCTGACATTCCTGTGCTTCCGGTCTGACAGGTAGTTCACACATACGCTACCACAGCCTCCAGGCTCCAAGTGCTTTTCCATTAGGTTCTGCAGGGACAGTGGGAACCAAGCTCACCTACTCTCTTGGTTGACTTAAAGGCTCCTTTGAACTGTGGGTGCAGCATCGGGTGTTAACTACGCCAGAGAAACTCTAGTTCATTAAATGTACCTGAAAATCCTTGAGGCTTCACATAACCCAGGCCTCCTGCTGGAGGCATCACCAGAGAAGAGTAGCTCTCCTTTGCAAGGGGCCATAGAGAAGATGTGCTGAGATGCTGTGGCTGTCCTCCCAGTTTCCCTTTTGAGCTGTTTGTCTAAAACTGGGTAGACCTTTCATACTTTGCTAATACTTTGTTAAAAATATCAGGTTAAAATCATCGAAAGCCTTAGAGGTTCTTCAGATCAGCTTCAAGAAGGAGGTATCTTAATCTATGGTAGAATAGAAACATGGTGGTCCATGTCTGTATTCCCAACAGGAGGACAAAGATTCAAGTCCATCCCAGACCATTTAACAACTCAGTGAGACCCTGCCTCCACATTAAAAAGAAAACAGAGTTTACAAAGAGATGGTGGCCTGAGCACCCTTGGAAAATATTTGGTTCTCTTTTCTACAATTAGGCTTTAAAATCCTCCTGGGTATCCTTGGTTTGTTTAGCTGTAGAGTGTGCACGGCACCCCCTGGTGTCCCGGTCTTGTTACCCATTTCTCACTCATAAATGCGTGGACCATTTTTAGTGTAAGAGCTGTAGACCTGAGTTCTGTGGTTTCACTTGCCACGTTATTAGAAATTTGTGCTTTCTCTCTCCAGCATTTACCTCCTTCTGGGAAAAAAAAATAGTTCTTTGTAGGATGATGGAGTTTGAGAGGAACCCCTTATTTGGCCATTAAAAGGTGGCACTACATTGAAGTATACATCAAGAAATAAAGTGAAAACTCTTACTTTCACACATACACACAAAAATAGCTGATGGTAAGGACCTTCCACATCTCCGCAGCTGCATCCCAGACTCTACGGAGTCCACCTCAAAATCGCCACTCCATGCTTGATTTGAATTTAATGGAACTGCTCAGATGTCTTTATGAATGAATCCTCATCCCCTCCACCCCAAGAGAGGCATTCAGAACCGCTAGCATCCTTACAATCAAATGGGGCCGAATGTGTTACCAAAACAGACTCATTCAGCCCTGTGGGGTTGTGGCAGCGAGTGCATTCTTATTTACCGCGCTGCTCACCCGTAAGCTGTGGGGGAACAGGCACTTCTTGGCCTCCCAGACACGCTATTCCTAAAGCGCTGTCCTCCGGGGCAGTGGGAACACACTTCCGTCTGGGGCGGGCTTGGCAATTCATATCACCTGGACATGGTTTCTGTTTTATGCGAACGAAGCTTGTGAGAAGACACTTGTCACAGGGAACTGTAGTGGAGCCGCCGCCGGAGTCCCAGCGGCTTGCACTCCAATCTGCAGTGGAAGTCAAGTCAAGAAGCTGCTATTTTACAACAAAGTGTATTTCGGCTGTGTTTTTCCATTTAAAAAATTCAACGGCAGCGCTTTATCGTGGGGAATTGCTGGAGCTGAAAATGACTCCATCCATTTTGTCCTACTCTTGTTAATGATATCGCTGCCACTGAATCCTGCTAACAGTTGTATGCCCCAGATAAAGCCAGCTTCAGCCCAGTGATGAGTTGAAAGAAACACCAGATATCATTGAAAAGCTATTTACATTTTGAACGACTAATCTCAAAGATCTGAGAGGCGTCTCATCCATGAACTGCAGCACAAGCAGCAAAATCTGCCCCTCCCTGCATCCTTAGCCCTCTGCCATTCTTGTGGCTTTTGTGTTTGACTACCTAAAAAATGTCTGATGTCTGCAACTTTTCCGCCACACCAGCCCAGCCTCCTTGGGGTTTCTAGCTTCTCTCAACTTGGTTTCCTCTCATTAGCTCTGCTCTCTGGGGTTGGTGCGGAAGAGCTGGGGCTCCCTGCTAACCTCCTCACCCCGGCCCAATCTGCATCACAAAGGCCCAGCCCATCTGGCCTACTGCTCCAAGGTGGCTGGAGGAGGGGCCCAGGCGCCCAAAGCCACCATTTCTCTGTCGTGACTATTATCCCAGAGACTTCTTTACCAGAAATTCACTCCAGTGAATTTCCCAATTAAGGGAATCAAGTCAGGTGGACATGAAGATCATTAGACACACACACACACACTCACACACCTTTGTCCGCAATAGTTATATGTTAGAGGGGCAGCAGCCCTGAGGATGATTTCTGGATGGATCGTGAAATTTCCTGACCCTAACCAGCCATCCTGGAAGTTCGTGGCCTTGTTGCCCAGGGCCGTGGACCAGACGAGTCAGCGGACGTGCACCACCAGGCCTGGAAAGGGACCTGTTCGCGGTGACCTCATGATAGTGGGGTTTTGTCAGCTGATAGGTGAGAAGCTATATTAGTATCTATCCAGATAGCCATTATATGTATGGCCTCAAGGTAACTTTATGAAATACTTTCAATAATTTTGTAAACACAGTAATGTTTCATGGTGTGGAATTTTCCACTTGTAGGCTCAGGTTGGTATTTGAAGTTTTAGATTTTGGACCATTTGCATTTCAAATACTTAGATAAAGATGTTTCCTCTCCTATTCCCTCCCTCTCTCCCTTCTTTCTTCCCTTCCTTTCTCTCTCTCCCTTCCTCTCTCATCTGTGTGTGTGTGTGTGTGTGTGTGTGTGTGTGTGTGTGTGTGTGTGTGTGTGTGTGTATCAAAATGCCTGATCTGAAAAGGTTTATCTGAACCTTTGGGAAAAGGATGTATCTTGTGTACCATTCTTTGAGGTTCTGTAAAGGAAAAATCACAGATATTTTTTTTTAAATCCAAACTTCACTTTACTACACATTTGTAGGGAACCAGTACTGAGTCCCAGATTGAGTCAGTCCTCCAGGGTTCAGGGCCTGGCCAGCCCTAGGCTCTGTGCTGTTTTCTTCCCTCTGTGATGGGCACACTAGTGCTTCCTGCTTCCAGGGCTGTTGTGAGCACTAAGGGGTTGCTGTATATCAGGCTTTTAGAACTGGACCCAGAATGTTAAAAAAGCTCATAAATGATAACTCTCATCTCTCCTCTTCTTACTCCTCTCCTCTTTACCTCAGTGATCGATTTTATTCCTTTTTTTTTTTAAGGTATTGTGTAATTCAGGCTTGCCTGGAACGCACTGTGTTGCTCAGGCTGGCCTGGAACTCTCAGCGATTCTACTGCCTCAGCCTCCCAAGTACTGGAACTACAGGCATGCACCCCCACACCTGGTTTATTGCTTGTTATTAATGTTCAGGATGTGTTTATAGTTGAAATTGTATAGCACCAGACCTTAAAGTTGCCTTTTAAAATAACAAGTTTTGTAAAGTCATAGCATTAATTTCTGTATATTGGAAAAAAAACTTGAAGTTATCTTCTGTTAGCTATCATAGTAGTGAAATTGCCACTTTAAGAAGAGATTTAAAACATTTACTTTGTTGCCATATGAATCCCTGATTTGGGAAGTGTAAGGATAATATTCTTCCACTGATTAGGCTCACAGGTCCTGAACAGGCAGTTTTCTGATCTTATCTATGAAAGTTAGATGCACTTATAACTTGTATTCTTACCTTTACGTTTCATAAAATTTGTCCAAATCTTCTTGGAACCCATTTATACATTATGACTATATTGTCCCTTAAAGAAACTATTTCCTGTGCTTTGTGGTTTAAAAGAGTAAAAAAACCCGATACGGCACTTAAGCGCTGGCTCCAAGCATCCTAGGCTTAAACCACCTCTGCTGCCTCAGCCTGCGTCTGCAGCTGGAAGGAGGAGTTATGTGGCCTTGTGGGAGGATTAAATCCACACAGGGAAGAGGCCAGGCGCCTGGACAGGCTTTCATCTGGAGTGGTATCAAGAGGAACAGGATCCCTGCTAAAAATAGCAGGAAAGATTTAACTGGCCTCACTTTTTTTTTTTTGGAGACAGGGTCTCACTTTGTAGTTCAGGCTGGCCCTGAGTTCACTATGAAGCCCAGGCAAGCCTGAAACTCAGCAATCCTCCTGCCTCTGCCTCCTGAGTGCTGGGATTACAGGCGTGAGCCACCACACCCAACTGTGTGGTATGCGGTGCTCATTGCTTAGGGCATTGTTGTATGTGGTTACCGGGAATGGAACCAGGGACCTCGTGCCTGCTAGGCAGGCACCAGAACCACTGAGCTAAATCTCCAGCCTCCTGACCTCACATTTTCCAAGAGTCTAGTGGTTATGTGCTGGGTAAAGAACCAGCTCTACTAGAGACCAGAGCTGGCTCCGGAGGAACTCGGATAATTCACCATCCTGACAGCCAGGCAGCCCTGCTCTGCACCCAGTGGTCTGAATCCTCAGCCTGCATTCTGTTTCCTTGCTTCATTTTTTACAGTGCTAGAGACTGAACCCAGGCCTTGCAAATACCCAGCCCCCGTTCTGTCTCTTAACAGAATTATTACTGTGGAGGGCAGAAATGAAGCCTCCTCATTTTACAAAACCTTGGCCTGCGGTGCACTTTCCTGAAGGAATCCAGGATGGATCTGGGTCTGCTTGTGTCATTTGTCAGAACTTGTCAGAAGATGAATGTTCTGTGGCCCTTAATGACCAAGTAATAGTTCTTTGGTCACTGAATAATGTAGCCCAAATGAATGAAGGAAGCATGTTGTCCAGCCTCTGAGGTGATTAAGTGATTCAGGACGAGGCCTGCGGGCCCAACTTAATTATTAAAGGAGCTCTGGTGAGAGGATTCATCACTTGTGACCCTTCGTATGGGAGGAACCTGAGCCCCAACTTCACAGTCTCCTTCTTGGCGCTGGGGGGACTTCCCATTACTTCCTCTCACAAACAGATATGAAGCTATCAGAATGCAACGAGACCACACCATCCGAGGCCAGGCTAAGCTTCACGGAGGAGAGGAGGAGGAGGGTGGCGCTGAGGACACAGCCTTAGCCTGCGCCCAGCTTCCTTGAGTGGGCCTTATTATGAGGAGGCAGGGCCAGGACTTGATGGTGCGCACCCATAATCTCAGCACTCCGGGAAGCTGAGGCAGGAGAATTGCCAGTTTCATCACAGCCTGGGGAATTTAACAAGACCCTGTTTCAAGATAGAAACTAAAAGGAAGCTGGGACTATATCTCAGTGCGAAGCTCCTGGGTTGAATTCCTAATGCAGACGGTGGGGAAAGGAAGGAAAGAGAGAGACATAAGAGAGAGACAGAGACAGAGAATAAGACTAGGAGGGGGAGCATATTACCTATGGAACAGAGGCCGATTATTGGACTTGGATTGGCGCTATCAGCCTGTCCCCTGGACACATCCCCGTCTCTACTCTGGAGTCACACGTGTCAGACACACAGATTACCAGCGGCTCTCCGGCCTCGCCGCCCTCTTGCCTGCACTGCTCCCCCCACACGCACAGCATTCTTCAGGACTCTTCCGGAAAATGTCACCTCGGCCCTCCGAACTCAGCAAAGGGACCCTCATTTCCGCTCTTGCAGCCCCGCCCTGCTCATGTGCTTCTTGTAGCTGCAAACACTCTGTACTCTAATTGCTTCTGTCTCCCACCAGCGGTGAGCTCCTTAGGACAGGGCTGCCTCCTTTTCCTGGGCGTCACCCCAGCGCTGAGCACTGAGGACCAAGCGTGTAGGAGAGCGGAGGGCAGCCCCGCACTGTGAACTAAAATCCACAGATGTGTTTTCTCAGACCTCTCTGGCCAGAAAGTTGCACATGAAGTAGTAGAATTTACACACAATTTATAGCAGTTGATAAGAAAAGTGCCATGAATAAATAAAAGACAAAGGATATAAAGAGACATTTTGCGAAGAAAGAAGTATGAATGAGTGGTCAGCACACAGGAGAAGTTCTATCATGCGTAAATTTTAAAAGATCAAACTAAAAATTAACATGACTTTTGTACCCTTCAATTCATTGTATATTTATAGAAAAGATAAACAGCTTTATTATTAAGAGTGCATGGGAACGGTTCTTATACCACCGTCAGTCCTTTTGTATTACTTTAACAAAATAACCTGGATTGAGTAAATTGCGAACAATAGAAATTTATTTCTCATAGTTCTAGAACCTGAGAAGTTCAAGATTGAAGAACTGGCGATGGCACCTGTGCTCTTGCTGCGCGCTAGCATGGCAGGAGGCCAAGGTGGAGGGGAGAGAAGCACGCTTGTTCTGTAAGCACTTCTCATAAGGCCGTCAAGCCCAGGCATGAGAGCAGAAGGGACATGACTTAGTCCCCGCCAGAGACCCCGCCTCTTAAAACCACTGCCGTGGGCCCGGGCATGGTAGCTCACGCCTGTAATCCCAGCACTCGGGAGGCAGAGGCAGGAAGATTGCTGAGTTCGAGGTTTGCCTAGGCTACATAGTGAGCTCAGGGCCAGCCTGAACTACAAAGCGAGACCCTGTCTCAAAAAAAAAAAAAAAAAAAAAACCACTGCCGTGGGAATTAAATTCGACCTGAGTTATGGAGGGTCCACCGTCACTTGAAACATCGCACCCGCTGAGGCAATAGTGAACGTCACCACAAGCCACTTTATCTCTGTAAAGAGGCATTAGTTTTCCTTAGAGAATAAGGATACAAAAAGTATATGAAAATTGCTGTCTTAGTGGCATTAGCACATTTAGGTTATACATTATCATAAAGGATATATAAAAATACATACAGATTGTTTACTTCCTCTGGTAGAAATAAAATGCTTAGACACTTCTCATGCTCAGTCTCCACAAATTTAAAAATCTAAAAACCTGATTTCTATGATTTTGATCACTGGCAGTGAATCAGTCTTCATATAATTTCTCTTTATTAGGCTAATTTGAAACAAATTCTGGAAGGAACTAATATATTTTATATTAAATGTGCACAGCCTTGTTTTTAAAATATGTGGAACATTAAAATCAGGTAGTTTATAATTATCCTAGAGATTACTTAATAATAATTATTACATTGGAACTGACCAAATCACTTTCTACAAGTGAGGTCCGAGTACTGTAATTATGGTTAAGAGACTGCTTGACTCGGAATTGACAAGAGCACATGAGTTTCCCCTCCTGAGTAACTACTCTCCGCATGAGATTGTTCCAAAGCGAGAGTCATCCTGGTGAACTGTAGCAGTGGAACAGGCCCGCCTGTGTGTGCCCAGGAAGGTGCCTCCTCGAAACAGCTAGGCTTTGAGCGCTTCTTCTTGGCCTCCTCTAGTCCCTTCCCAGCATCACCCAGCAGGCAGTGGGCTCTTGGACCATACAGGCGGATGCTTTCTACATGAGGGCTGAGTAGAAAGGAACTTGAGTGGGCTGATAGGATCAAAGCCTTCACTTCCTCTGCTCTTTAATGACTCTGCTACTAGACTTCTGCTCACAGCCAACAAATACTAGTCTCTAAGCTATTGCTACAAAAAAATGAGAAACATAAAACTATTTTGGAGATTTGGAGAGAAGATAGGATGCTAGAGACAAGTTTAGAAGCATACATAACATAGTGATGTACAGGTGAAGTATGCAGGTTCTGCAGTCAAACTGCCTGCATTTTCCTCCAGCACCACGTATTTCAAGCTGTGTGAGAAAGATGAGCTGAAAATTTTCCAAATTTGATTGAAAGTAACATCCCACTGAACCAGGGAAACTCAGCAACTCCCAGAAGCCTAGAGACAAAGTGTGACTGGTTTGTCAAAAGAAAGGTCTGAGAAACAAACATTTGGGAAATACCTCTGGAGACGTATCTGAGCAGAACTGCACGGCAGAGGCAAGAGCAGAGGCTGCAGAAGCACTGGAGGCTGAAGGAGTGGTTACATGGAGATTTAGGACCAATTGAGATGAGGACGTTGTTTGACACAAAAACCTACTTTGTTTAAAATATGACCCAGGACAAGATGTCCATCCAGGAAAAGATGGGGAATATTTCCCTGCCCTTTCTCTCTGCGCCTAGAACATATGATTACCTCTTCCAAGACGTAGCACCAGGGTTGTTACACTAAATTACAAGACTCAGCTCTGTTAAACAGTTTCCTGAGAGTAACCTAGAAAGAAGGTCATCTCTGCTTAAGCCCTTTGGAAGACCATTCATTCAAATGTTGGACTTTTTGTTGTGTTTTAGAAAATGCCAGTAGCTTAATTCCCAAGCAGGTCTTTGACTTTTCCAGACTTCACCTTCCAAGTAGTTAAGAGTCCTCAAACCTGAAGGGTGTGGCCCTTCGTGTGTCTGCTGTCACTGGATGGCTCACTGGCTCTGTCCAGTCTCTCCCATGCTTTGCTGGATAGGAGGTCTGCTACAGTTGCATTTATAATTGACAGGATTGACATTTAAAGGACCAAGTAGAGGAAGACAGGCTGGATGCATTTATAATGTCTGGATCATTACACAGATATACCCAGTAGATGGGGCAGGAGAAAGAAAGGCAGAACTTTGTAAATGCTTAAAGAGGCAGGAGAACTCTGTCAGTACTACCCTAGGATAAGACCAGACCTTAGAGTTGTTCTCCAAAGTGGGGAAAATCTGAATCTCCTTTGCCAAGTTCATATGTAGTCTTTTTTTAATTGATGACAACCACCAACCAATCCCAGCCCATCAGCTCTCCTCTCAGGATAAAATGCTAAACATATTACCCAGGCATCGTTTTTACCCTAGATCTGTTTTGACTAGCACTGTCTGCAACTGTTTACACAGAGGGAACAGGGAGCCAGCCTGCTGTTCCTGACATGCATTTTAATAAGCCACCTGACAAACTCAACAAGGAAAGAAAACCGTACACAGGTGTGAGGAAGCCAGAGGATGATGAATCTTGTGTCTCCCTGGTGTTTGCTCCCAAGATCCTGACTGGAAGCGCCTCACTGCCTCCAGTGTGGACTCTGAGAAAGGGGGCCTCAGGTTCCAAATTAATCCCCCTCTTGCCTCCTGATAAGGAAATCTGTCCTAACCTGATATGCTGCCTTCCGCCTCCCAGAAGCCTGCTGTGAAGGGCTGCTCCCGCTGCATCACCATGGAAATGTGTGACATGTTTGTTCATGAGTTGTCTCTCTCCAGATGGACATCTTCAATCCTACCACCAGCCTTTGAGATATTTGACAGACCATTTTTAAGTGTTTGCTTTGTTCAAATTGTGGCTTGTCTAAGGGTCTTGCTTTTTTGTCTTGCAGTATGATGCATTTTGTGCATTTTGTTGTGTAAGTAGTAATGATAGGTCGGGCTTTGAGGTCTTGCCGTTTGTTTTCTCTTCCTTTGTATGCAGTCAAATCGTGTTCCTTTAACGCCACCTGCCTTGGCCATATTAAAACCTATCTGCTTTCAGGGTGGGAAGAGAATGGGTAAAAATGAGAACTCATGTCATATACTGGTAGAAATTCCCAATGTTGAGTGTGATCATGACATGTATATAAAATGTACCAATCAAGAATTCAATTAAAAAAAAACCTGTTTGCTAAATTAGTGAGGATTCTTTTTGGGGAAAAGAAAAAAAGGAAAAAAAAAACCCCTGCATTTGGAATAATGCTGCTTTGAAAATCATGTTGCCAGGGGCTTTTCCATTTCATTGGAGAAAAATATTAGAAAAATATTAAAAGTTTATCAACTACTTTAGTTCAGTTGTCTTCTCTGGAGGGTTAAGTAAATGAAGACTGACTATTGCCAGGCTACTTACTCGGAGGGCATCTACATTGGCCTGTGGATTGGTGGGTAGGAGAGGGCAGCCAGTGGGCAAGAGAAGGCGGGTCCTCTGCAGAGGGGCAGAGAATTCTTGCTATGCAGGCAGGAGAGGGCCATCTGGGTCTTTCAGAAAGATCCCCCTCAGGTGCTAAAATATGGTGTGCTAGTCACCATCCTTTCATGTATGGGTTTGGGGCCTACAGACAAGATCATAGAGTCCATTGAATCTGTGATACATCTATATATCACATGTATGGCATACAATTTTATATAGAATAACATGTTTGTTATTTATATTTTAGATAATCAGAGATTCACCAGAAACAACTCAGATCACAATTAGGTTTAGTCTAATTATCTTTACTAATTATCTCATATAGCCATGATTTGAAAGTATTACTGTCCCAAACTGAAGTTGAGAGGCTAACTTTTCATTTTTTAATTTTTCATCTTATTGTACTGAAAGCATATATTTTCCTTTTCTTTTTAAACTAACAATTGTTTTCCAGCTTCTAAGTAAATAATCCTTAATTAATTACATGTGTTGATAGTATTTACTTTCATTTTTTCTCTTCTGAATAATAGATTGAATTGTGAAAATTTTTATATTGTAATTGTGGATCAGAATCCATTGATTAACTTAATACATTCAGGACTTCAAATTCCTAAAGGGCATATTACTGTTGTCTCACACCAGTTTCTCAATTTTCTTTTAGGAAAAACTCAGAATTAATAACTACTTTGAATTATCATGTGGAAAATCTAATTGTCTTAGCCTTGAACATGGAGTCTTTACGCAGAGACATGCAAATGTATTACTTATAAAAATAATTTTGAGAAACATTTGAACAGCATAATTACATGGAGAACTGTTACTATAACAAGTATCTTAGGTGCAGTATGTTAAGGGTAGTGTGAAGAATCCTGAAACTACATTGGAGAGTGGTATTATATATAATAAAACAAGATGATCCATACAAATGTAGTCATTGTACCAAATTAATCATAGATAACAGGAAACTAATTATAACTTCTTAAAATGAAATATGAACTTTCTTAATGATAGACAGTTAGACATTACCCATACCATATGCCAGGCAATCATGAGATTGGTGGTTGATGATTTTTTTCTAACTTCAAACTTTTTTGCATTTCCTCCTGCAAGTTGAATTACAGATGACTCAAATTCATACCTTTTTGGGTTCTTTTATTTTGTTTTTTGTTTTTTGATACAGTCTCACTGTGTAGCCCAGGCTGGCCTTAAACTCATGGCACTCTTCTTGCCAGCAGAGTGCTGAGATTACAGGCAGGTACCACCATGCCCAGTTTACCCCAGTTTTTTAACTTGGCCTGCCCAAGTAATTTTCTCAAGCAAATGTCATCTTCATCATCAAACTTCTATATTGGAGAAGTACTTTACCTGCAAATTTTCCTGAGTTTGTTCAGTGATGGACATTGACAGTAGGATTTATGTCCTCACTTTGGCTGTTGGAACAACTGGTTTCCAAGACACTCTATACTTTCTAGCCTTGAGAGATATGCTTACTTATTAGGTCCAGTAGATATTGAGTGAACATGAGTGTGACTCTGGTAAGAGGGTAAAGTATATATGTGATTAAGAAATAAATATATGCAGTAATTGTAGTATGCTCAAATTCAGCATAAGGCTCATAAAAAAGAAAACTTTCAGTTCCCAGTTGTTTAGAACTATTTGTTTAACAGGTGTTCACTTCTGCAGCACATACACTATTTGTTTATTGGTAGAACTCCTTAGTCAGAAACGGTACTTTATTTTTCCAAAAGAATTGAAGGTGTGTACGTGCTTCTGAAAATTGCCACTATAAACATTTTAGACTAATATTCTCTTCATGGGAAAATAAGAATAGTCTTTACAATGCTAGGCCATTATGTGATGGGTTCCAGTGTATATGTATTCCAAGTAGTCTTTAGAAACAGAGTAACTTACTTTGTCTGAGGAAATCTTTATTAGCTCCACCTGTGGTTCTTCCAGCAGACAAAGGAGCACACTGCTAAAGGACCCAAGGTGTGGCATTAAGCTTTTCCCTGATTGTCCTATATAAACCATATATAAAGGCCTAACAGGGAAGGTTTTTTCAAGTTACACCATTTGGCTCTTATAACTGAGACTTTTCTACCATTGTGGGGAAAATAAATTTCAAGATGTGTTTTCTTTTTCTGGCACTCAGATGAGTATAGGATCAAACCAGTGGAAGAAGTCAAATACATGAAAAATGGGGCTGAAGAAGAACAGAAAATAGCAGCCAGGAACCAAGAAAACTTGGTAAGAATTGAATTTCTCATTTAACAATGAATTTTGGTGACACCATTGTAATAGAGTCTGCAGTGCATGTTTAAACCACAACTTACATACTGGCACAAGATGTCTTGAAAGTGCTGCACTATTTATAGCTTGCCTGGAAGTCGCACTACCACTCCTGTATCCTGTTTGTCCGTGAATAAGCCATTCTTTAATCTAGATAGGGAATGCTCTGGGGAAAAGAAAGCAAACTTATTAATGTTTTAGAAGACCTAAGTTGGAGGTTGGGAGCATGATGTAGGGTTGAGATTTCAAAGAGAAGGATTGTTTTCCTTCTTCCACCCCTTTAACTCTTACCCAGGTCAGGTTGAATGGAAAAGTTTAACTATTTTACCCACATAACATTAAGGAAGTTGCCTTTCAAAGGAAAATACTGTACTTTTAAGGTAGGACTCTACCCAAAGAGAGTACTTTGCATTCAAAATGTTAAAGAATTGTAGGTCTTGGCTGAGTGAGAATTGTAATGATGTAAAACAGGAAGTTAAACTTTACTATCAATCAGTATACACATTATATTTTATTATTCCATCTCTAATAGATTAAAAATATCTAGTTAATTTATGTATTAGGTGATTCCTTAAAAGAGGTTACAAACTGTTGAAGCTGGGATTTAGCTCAGTGGCATAACACCTGCCTGGTAAGTATGAGGTCCTGAGTTCAAAACCCGTTACCAAAACAAAAATGTTGCAAATTGCTAAGAGTATGTATTTATTCAGTTATAATGAAACAAAAAAATCTTGTTTAAATTTGGTACATGAATATTTATTTTCTCTCATAATAGTCTCTCAAATGAGTAGATACATTTTTAAGAAGTCTGCAATATTATAAAATAATTTCATGTGATTTAAATTTTTGTACATGCTTTGTTTCTATTTTTATGATTTTTACTACTACTACAGAGGAAGTAGGCAGAGTATTAACCAGTGCTTGTTAGTATTTTAAGCTATCATTTTTCATGACACTGTTGAGGATATTAATTTTTTTGCTTTATTCATTTCCACACATGTTCTGCAGCCCAAAATACTGAAGTATCAACAATTAAATATTTTAGACCATTTTTTTAAAAATGAAAATACTCTAGATAATGCAATGTTACTTCATCAGATTTGGTTTCTGAAATATAATTTAATTGATACTCTATCATGATATATTTTTAAAACACTTCAATTTAGCTATGACTAAATATTAAGTTAATATTATTAGATTTCTTACATAACTTTTTAAATTTTTAGCTAAATCAAAGACCCAAGCAGATAAACTATCTGCTTTATTTCACTTAAAAAAAAATAAAAAAAGTTTGGCCTTTTTTGTTGTAGTTTGGGCTTGAGTTAAAAATCTCATCTTAACAATATGGTCATTCAGAGTTGCAGATCTTTGGCTCCTTGGATCCAGCTGGTGCTATGCATGTGTCCTTCATGTGTGTGCTATGCATGTGTCCTTCACGTGTGTGTATCTCAGGGTTCCAGAGGAAGCAATGCTTCACATCTTATAGCTTGAAACTTTTTCTTCAAAGTGCTTGCTTGCTTTTTAGGGCCAATACAACTTTTGCTTTCAGTTCAGTTCAGTTTTGCAGTCTGTCAGCTCTGTGCCAATGGACTCTTTGTCAATTGTGGCCAGAGTCATTTGGTGCCTTTCTGTGTATACTGAATGGAGACGTGAAGAGAAAGAAACTTCTAGTCATTCTCACCTCTGTATTATCTGTGCCACTCTCACTTCTTTACCATCCAGTTAGGGTCTAGGCTACTGGTGGTTTTCACTTGTATAAAGATTTGCTTGGGGAATGGCAACTAAGTGGTCATGTGTGATTTTAAAATTACTAGGCTGCTTTCTGAAGTTAAAAGTGATTTTTAGTTATCTGGGACTATGTGGTCTTTGTTACCTACTGTGTCCTTGGGGTGCATAGTCAACTATGGGCTCTGCATGTTCTCTAAAAAAACAAGTAGCCTTCTGAACTTGAAACTTACACTGGAGGGTGGATGAAATTGATTGAACTTTTCTTCACTTGCATATTCTTTGAGACAATTTAAGAGTTTTTAATGTTTCAAAGAATGATTCTGAGAGAGGAGTGTTTTTTAAAAAAGATTTGTTTATTCAAACTGTTGAAATGAAGGGGTTAGGCATGCACAACAAAGGCAGTACAACACGGTGGTGAAGACTGAGGGCTTTGGAGGCAGAAGCTGCCTGGGTCTGCCAGTTCACTGCGGAATCAAGTTACTTCACTTCTTTAACTCTTCTACCCAGAGAATGGGGGAAACAATGCCTTCAGATCCTCTTGTGAGGGTTACTTGGGAAGATGGCTGGCCTTTTGAGTACAGTGCATAATATAGGCACTTGTGAGAGTTAGGCATTGTAAGTAAAAAATAATGTTAGAATCAAGAGTTAAAATAATGTTAGAATCAAGGCCAAGGATGTAGCTTGATGGTGCTGCCTGCCATCCATGCCAAGTGCAAGGTGCTGTGTTTGATTCCCGGTACTGAGGGGCATGGGGGGGGTCAGAGTTTCTTTCTCTTTTATGTTAATTTGTGAGAGATCTTTAAGTCAGGGCCAATATTATTTATATTTTGGGAAACCTGTTCTAGAAGCATGACATGATGTTAAAAGTATTCTTTGAGTACCTTTTATGTATAAAGCACTTACTAAGTATTGAGAGATATAAAGTGCTTACAATTGTGCTTCTTAAGAAACTTATGGTAAAGTTGAAAACACAGTTCAATTCAGCAGATATTCATTGACTATCTCTTACATAAAAGGTGTTGCACTAGATTCTGCAGGGAAACAGACAAAGAACGAACAATTGACTCTCACTTCCAGATGACTGTAAATAAAACAGGCTCCTATTAAATTCCAAGAAGGAAGCATGGATGCTGCAGATACTCACAGGAGACAGAGGTCGCTTCTCTTGAACTATCAGGATGTACTTCACGGGTGACTGCCTGCTACAAGGGCCCTTTGAGTATGAAATGACCACAGATGACCCAGGCAGAGCAACAGATAGAAAGCAGAGAACAAATACTGCTGTTGAGCTGGGGAGTGACAAGAGGAAGAAGAAGGAGTGGGAGGGAATCAGTGAGAGAAGACAACCAAAAGGCAGCAGCAAGTATAATGTATTTTGGCACAAGGACCCAAGATAGAAGACCTCTGATAATAGTCTTAGTAAGAGCCCTTTGACTGCAATATCTATGGCTGGAGATTGGACTTGGTTTCTGAAGCTGATAATGAATCATTTATATGTCAATCGTTTTTATACCCTCAATTAGAGAATGTGCATTTTTTCCGATTTTCATTATTGTTTGATACTCATCCACTTTGGCTCCCTCAGACTTTAAGTCTTTCTTAAGGAAGGTAATATGAAGTAGTATTAGCTAATATTTTGATAATCAAAAAAGTCATACATCCATGAACCAAAACTTGTAGCTTTTAAGTTAGGCCAGATACCTAAAATTTCTAAACTCCAAATTCTTTATCTGCAACCTGAGAATAACAATATTATTACAGTATGAGAAAAAAATATTTGGGGAGATGTTCAGCATGTTAGTAAAAGGGAGTCTTTTTTAATAAAGTCATAGAAAACAAAAGCTATAAAGCAAACTCTCTTTACATCAAAGTTAAATATTTTTGCAAAACCAAATAACCAAAAGGTAGTAGATGGGGAAGATTCTGGAGAAAATACTTATGTGATTTATAAAATACACTTGTAAATAAATAAGCAAAATACATTTCATTAGAAAGTAGGTAAGTGAACAGGTGGCTCACAGGACAAGATGGTGAAAACTAAGCATATGAAAATAGGTTCCACGTCAGCAGTGCCCACTCCTGTCAGTCTCTCTCTCTCTCTTTTTTTTTTTTTTTTTTTTTTTGCTTTTTGAGACAGGGTCTCACTTTGTACTTCAGGCTGGCCCTGAGCTCACTATGGTGCACAGGCAAGCCGCCGCGAACTCAGCAATCTTCTTGTCTCTGCCTCCCGAGTGCTGGGATTACAGGCGTGAGCCACCAAGTCCGGCATTGTGGTATGCGGTGTTGATTGTTGGTGGGCGTGTCTCCACGCTCAGCATTATATGTGGTTTCCTGGGATCGAACTCAGGGCCTTGCGCTTGTGAGGCAGGCGCCGGAACCACTGAGCTAACCCTCCGGCCCTGTCTCTCTCTTAAAGGAGTTGATTGTAGCACAAGCCAGGCTTGCCTGCATGGCGGGGTACTCTGGGGCACCTCTGTGCATAACAGTGTTGTGTTTTCCAAGAGCTGAGGCTCCAGTTTCCCAACCAGTTTATGCTGATTGTCTTTCTAGTTAGGTAACTAAATAATGTGCAAACCAAAGAAATTTAAGTGTGAAAAGAGCTATTTCAGTGAAAGTTCAATTGAATGTCTTCAGAAAGGTTTGATGAAGGCAAGTTACTAAAAGCTGGTTATTAAATGATATACTCAGGATATTACACTGTCTCATTTCATTAAAAAAAATGAAAACAAGGGACCTCAGATATACGTTAGGTACGGTCAATGCCGACGGTACAGGTGAAATCATCTAGTTGTTGATTCCTTAATGAAAGAATGGGAGAAGAAGTGGACATCCATGTATTTTAAAATAAAACAATCTATTCTAAATATTTAGAGAGTATTTTGTTACTCTCCTTATCTCACTGTATTACTTAATTACCAGGCTGAGTGATTTTGCCTCATACAGCTTCTATTATAGTCATGGAAATGCAAATTGAAACATAACCCCTTTTATGCTCATTAGATTGGCTAAAACTTATTAAAGTTTGATTAATGTCAGATATTGGCACGTTTGTGGGAAAATGTGTGTTTTCACATCCAAGTGTATGCATTATAGAGGATAGTGTAGCGGTATCTATGAACATTTCAACACACACAGTTGTGACCGAGGACTTCCACATCTGCTGCTCACCCGAGTGGTTGCCCACGCGCATGAGGAAGCTTGCACTAGACATTGATTCCAGCACTGCTCAGCAAAAAATGACAGATACCTTCATGCTTGACCACAGGAGAATAGTGGAGGGGGATTGTATTAGGCTGCAATTAAAATAAGTTAGAACTCTACAAACTGTCATAGGAAAATTATGCAAATTATAAGTTGATATATATAGCATGATGACATGTAAGCTTTTTTTTTTTTTTTTGAGACATGGTCTCGCTTTGTATTTTAGGCTGGCTCTGAGTTCACTATGTAGCCCAGGCAAGCCTCGAACTCAGCAATCCTCCTGCCTCTGCCTCCCGAGTGCTGGGATTACAGGCGTGAGCCACCACGCCCGGCACTGTGGTGTGTGGTACTGATTGCTGGTGTGTGTGAGTCACCACACCTAGTATTGTTGTATGTGATTACTGGGGATCAAACTCAGGACTTTGTGCTAGCTAGGCAGGCACCTGAATCACTGAGCTAAATCTCTGGCCCCATATAAGCTTTTTTGATGAAACTAAACACCAGCAGTCTATATTTCCCATGCGTATCTGTACATGTACCCAGATTCATAGATAAACCTGGCATGTACGTGTTCCAGACTAGCACCAGTGGATGGCTCATTTGCAGGGAACTTATGTACACTGAAGCTCAACTTTCTGCTCTATAAAATGGGGACAATAATTGAGCCCTTCAAAGTGGGAAGTCATGACAGTTAAATAAGACATTAGCATACTTCCAGGCATACAAAGTGCCCTTATTAGCTACTATAATTCTTATTTTTACTAGTGGACTGGAATTGTATGGGAGTGAATGAGAAAGAATTGGGTGTGTGGTCAAAGGGAATTTTATCCTTACACATACTGTTTTAACTTTTGATTTAAAATGGATTTTTAAGAGAGGGAAACAGAATTCCAATTTTGACCACCCCAGGATCTATAAATAGGATGATGGTATTTTCTTATTATCTTAAGTAAATATCCTCAGATTTTGGTCACTCTGCTATCTGATTAGCAGACCAGGATAGTTTGAAGGCAGCCAGAAAGAAGCCCAGGGCTCATTAAACTTTCCTTTATGTAGGTTAACAGTTCTGCACATAAATAATTCAAAAGTGTATTACTCTATACTTGGCAGTATTTTGTCCCCTTGACCTCTTCAAGACTCTTGACAAAGTACATTCTAGATACAGGTGAAGTCTTCCTTTTTACTGTGCAACAAGGTAGTATCTTGTTTTTCATAATTAGCACTTGTAAATTCTTAGGCCATCCTACCATAAGTTATTGAAGAACTTGAAGGTGTTTTTATTTGCTTTTCTCTTTCCTAGATTTACATGTATTATATTATTTTTTGATTCACTATTCTCAGATGTATTTGTGTAAATTAGAAGATTCTTCCCTCTCAGATGATAGATAACATGGTTGCTTGGACTTTTGATTTCTGTTTCATCCATAGAATTGAAGGCTGATTTAAAACACCCATGCCTGAGTCAGCCATTCCCAAGTGCAATCAAATGACAAAATACAAACTTTAAGATGCAGTATTCTGATCTGCTCCAGCAGAACAGGAGAGTGGTGTCGAGTGTCAGGTGAGCCTCAGGCCTCTTCCAGCCTGGTGAATTTGTGAAAGCGTCTATGCTTATCTTTGACCCATTAAATTTCCAATACATGTCAGGACATGTGATGTAGAAATGAAGATGGGAAACTAGGAAATGTCTAGAGAATGCCCTAGACACACGTGAGAGCTCCCTTTACAGCAGTGGTGTCTGACTGATAAAACTAGAAAATGGCCCTGACCATGGCATGTGCTATGGCTGACGCTCTGCTCTCTAAGGAGGCTCATGTTCTTCTAAGCACTGGATGGCTGAAACAAACCAGAGGATTTTCTGTGATTCTGTGTAGTACCTGCTGGTGAGTGGCATCGGCAGGTGCTCAAGGTCACTATCACACTCATGATTAAAATACACCTTGTGAATGGTGAGAGACATGTGAGTGAACACTAGGAACTTTAGATCTCGAGAAGTTTGTTATAGTAAGCAATGTACATTCCCTCCTAGATGTTCTCATAACTAGAAACTCCATAAGAATCTTGTTTTTAATGTACTATCATGTTTACGTTTCCTGTGACTCTTAGAACAGTTAATATAAAAATAAATTGGCTTTTCTGTTTAAAGATCTCTGACTGTTCATAAAAATGACTGTTTACCTTTTTGAGTGCTTGTCCTCAAATGCAAGGTCAAGAATTAGTTTTAGAAGTCACATAATGCAAAAGACTGACTTTGAATTGTCCCATTTTCCCAAGCACTTTTAAACATTCCTATCACCTTTGAGAATAAAGTAAAATAAACCAACAAAGCAAAGCTAGTATTAATAGACAAAGGTGAAGCTTTATGAAGCATCCCTTTTTTCTCCTCAGATTAGATTGGATCTGAGCTCAGGCTAAGGCTATGTGCATTGTTGAGAGACGGCTCTGGACTCCAAGGGAGGCACTCTCTAGTGCGGGAGCCTCTAGAGGACTGAAGAGTTCTCAAAACAAAGCGAAGGTCAAAAGATGTTCTGGGTATCTGATTTAAACAAAGTTTTCTTTCTCCCTCCCTCCCTCCCTC
>PVIC010023272.1:0-26978 GCA_004025085.1 Thryonomys swinderianus | reverse complement strand
AAACTGGATGTGATTTCAGGAGAAAGGGGAAAGTTGACAAGATGGCTAGACAGGTGGGAATGGAAAAGTAGACTCAGCAGTTAATGTGGCCACACGTTGGGCAGCAGAGATGGAAAAGAACAAGCACCTGGCCAAAGATGGGCTACGAACGTGGCCTTCCAGATGGATAGAGGCAGCTCCAGCATCACAGCCTCCTCACAGCAGAAGAGCACAGGGATGATGACTTACTGGAGACCTACATCTCCTCTACCATGGGGAAATTCCTGATGGAAAATGGTAGCTAATAATACATGCGCTCCTTCGCTGTCACAGGCCCATGCAGAGGAGATGCGCCAGACTGTGAAGTTGCTCAAAACTTGAAGCTTGTTAGATTCAAGCATTTTTTTTTTTTACCATGAGAAAAATGATGGGTGTTACTTACCTGCTCCCTCAGTAAAACTGCCCTCTAATTCTTAGTCCATTTTAAGTATTCTGAGTATTATTTCACTTTTATTTTTCATGTCACATGCAGAGTAAATGAAGAATAGCTGCTAGATACATACATGTACTTGATGTCTGGGAAAGATGGTGGGAATCACAAAAGCAGTTCTAAAACATGTATGACTTGGGCTACAGCTTCTGTCCCCTGACTAGAACTGAATGGGTGGGCTTGGGACAGTGCCCACCCAGCAAGCTGTGGAGCCGGACCCTGGGCTGGGAGAACCAGAGAGCAACCTAGGAACATAGAGCTGAGGCGTCCTTCGAGTTCTGAGGTGTCTAGTAACTTGCTTTCTAATGCCTTTATCGAGTCTTCAGATGGTCTCTGTATTTTGTCCAAGATTTTCCATTGTAATTGTCAGGGCAAAAGGGATAAACTTTGTTTCATACACTTGTCTTCCACTGTAATCCTCCTAAAATCCTAACTCAGGTTGTGTGACTCTATTTACCCTCTAATGGTGTGCAGTCATCCTCTGAATAAAACCCGCCCTCTCCCCTTCTCTGGCTGGTCTCCGCACTTAGGACTACAGCATGTCAGTGTGTTTTCCAATGCAGCGGCACCATATTGCATTCATGTCAGCAGCATACAAGGTTTCCAGTTTCTCTGCATCTTGTTACCATGTTTTCTGTTCTGGAGGTACCTCGGCTCACAAACTCAATTCCTGCCATGATTCTGGTCACAAACTAAATTGGATAAGAACCAAATCATATTTCTCCATCAGGTCGACACAGAACCTCACCACAGAATTTGATTTGGTTTTCATCCAACCTGTTTTGTGCCTCAAGTCATGGAAACAAACAAGTTTGTGAGCCAAGCCCTGTAGCGCTATGTTGTGATTGTGAAGTAGTAATATCCATTGCATTTTCCTCGATGGTCACTGACATTGAGTATCTTTTTATCTGCTTCTTGGCTATTTGAACATCTTGAATATTTGTCATGTATATATATGTATATTTTTAAAGAGAAATATCTATTAGTGCCTGTGTATACTTTTATTGGATTTTTTCCCCTCATTTTATTACTGGGCTATAAATTTAAAACAAAATCTATCCTAGATGAGAAGAACTCATCTGAGGTGAAAGACAGACCCGAGCTCCCAAGATAACAAAGTGGCAGCTAAAAAACACAAGATGACACAGCCTGAGCCCTTAGTTAACTCCCTGAGCTGCACAAGGAAGAGGCTGCACCCACAGAAAGGACCAACACCCCATGCATCATTTTCCTCATGGAGTGACGCAGAAGTCAATGGTCAGATGAATCACAGCCTCTGTCGAGGTTGTCTCTTTGTTCAGAGAGCAGCAGATGAAAGTTTCCTTCAGTTTTGTGGCCCCCAAAGTGTTATGGAAACTAAAGTACAAAAATCCTTACTGGTACAAATTCCCCAATGTTATGTGTGATTGTGAGATATATATATATATATATATATATATATATATATATATATATATATATATATATATATAACCAATAAAGAATTCAATTTAAAAAAAAAGTACAAAAATCCTGGGCACTGAGTTCAAGGGGGAAAGTCATTCTCAAGATTTCCTTTCCTATCCCTCCCCCAAAGAGTTCTCAGACAAGGCGTTTTCTGCCCAAGGCCTCAGATAAATGACTGGAGTCTTTTCCATGTATGTTTTCTTCCAAGGCTTGTGTAGTTTTAGTTCCTACTCTGAGCTTTTGGACCCACTTGGAATTAATTTTTACTTATCGTGGGTGAAGTAGGAGTCATTTTTCTTAATGTGGATACCCGTTTGCTTGCTAAAAACCAGCTGACTTAAATGTGAGGGTTTATTTCTGAAACTCATTTATATTTTATTGATCTATGTGTTCATCCTTAGTGTGTTTTATAGGGTGCTACTTTTGTTGAATGAAATGTTTTTAATGGATAATTTTTTTCCTTTTAGTAACTGTATTATCCACTGCTTTCTGGAATCCACTATATCCATGAGAAGTCAATGGACAGTCTTTGTAGGGTCCTCTCTTATGTGAAGAGTATTTCCCCTTCTTTCTACTTGCAATATTTTCTTTATATTTATTATAGTAAATACAGATGGCCATTAATCCACCACAAAGTACCTACTGGAAGCCCTCTTCTGTGCGTCTTTTTGCAGCTGCCTCAGTGTCCTGAATCAACTCAAATGTATTAATGACAATTGCTGCCAAATAAAAACATCCTGGCACATTCTCACCCAACTTATACGTAATTCCAGCTCTGTGTGACTCCTGATTATTACCCAAAGTCGAAGCTATCAGGAAAGGAAACCATTATGAACCAACCTAGGTCGTTAAGAAAAGCCAAAACAGCACAACTAAACATTCATGGAAAAAAAAAAAAAAAACACCTCCAGAACTGTTTCAGAAAGTGGCAAGAATGCTGAGATGAATGTGTTCGAAGTAAGAGGGATAATTTTGAGGGGTATTAGTGGTAATGTGTCTTTTACTATAGCGATTTTTAAATTTACATCTCATAATCTAGATATTGGTCTCTGTATATGTCCTGCTTACAACTCATTGAACATTTTGAATGTAGATGAAGTTTTCCTATGTATTTCAGATGTTTTCAAGTATTTTCTGCATCTTTATCCTCTCATTTTGTTACTGTCTCAGGGTGTATGTCAGTAGACTTAAGTGTCCATTTTTCCTTGAGACTTTGTCCATTTTTCTTCATTTATACTCTTCTCTCTGTTCTTTAGGGTGCACAGGTGTACTGATTTATTTTCAACTATGTTGATTACTTCCACTGCCAGCTGGAATCCAATTATTACTGTCGACCAATTCCAGTATTTCCATTTAGTTCTTTTTAAAATAACACACTTACCCTTTAAGGCTACCATCTGTCTAGGTGCATTCTCCCTTGCTGTGAGTGAGTGTCATAAGTGGAGTAATTTGTAGAGAAAAGAAACTCATGTAGCTCTTCATCCTGGAGATCAGAGAGTACTCCGATGACGTGTGCTCCTCTCCTGGAAAGGCCATGCTCAGTCATGACGTTACTACAGAGAGCAAACCTTCCAACCTGGCCTTTCTTTTCTTCTCCCAAAGCCAAAGCCATCATGGAGTCCTGAAGGTCTCATCATGACTTCATGGAATCCTCCTTATCTCAAGTTTCCACTGGTGAACCCCATTAACATACGGGTTTTGGAATTAATTCATGTGTCTTGAGCTATTTGACAATTGAGTGGTTTTCCCAGGTACTGCACGTGTTAGACTCTGGCCTTCTTAACTTGCTTCTTCTGTAATTAAACCTTGCACCATGAATGAGTCATAGAGAGGGTGAAAAGCATCCTATCTCCATCTCCAGTGCCTGAGGTTGAGCCTCTGCATAATAAGCAGAGTGTAGATAGATGAAGGAAGCTGTAAAACAGCTGATTAAACTCACCAAAGAGTCTCCTTTTCCCCCTGAAGGTGGGGAGACTGAGACTTACTAATAGTACACCTTCCCTCCTTGGACACAGTAAGTCTTGACTGGGAAGAGTAGAAAAATCACAGGACCTGGAGTGGAGCATCCATTAGGGTGACCTAGGAGAGGGAGGGGGAACAGACTTAACTCAAATGACACAGACTACTGCTGTTCCTACAGCACTGGAGTTTATTTTCTCCGACAAAATGGTCTTCATGTGGTGCAAGTACTTCAAATGATTTGCAAAGATTTAAAAATTGTTGATTTAAAAAGTTTCTCCAGATTGACTCTTTTTTTGGTCAGGACATAAATTCACTAAATATTTTTTGAAGGCAAGTCAGAAATCCATGTAATGCTCTGCACAATTATTTCCCATGTCTTAGATATTCTGGTTTCCACCCCCTTACCCCCTCTGTATTTTAGTTTGGGAATTTTTTATTGGCCTGTCTTTCAACTGACAGAGAATTTCATCATCCGCATCCCATCTAAGATGTTCTTCGTGTCTGTTACAGGATTTTTAGGCTTGTAGCATTTCTTCTTTTTTTAAAAAATAGTTTCCACCTCTCTGATTACATTACTCATTTGTTCTTACACACTATCCATCTTTGTTCCATTATAACCTTTAGCATATTAATCATAGTTATTTTCAGTCCCTGTCTGATTATTTCAATGTTTTGCCATATCTGAGCCTAGTTCTGATGCTTGTTTTATCTCTTCAGGCTGTATTTCCTGTTGTCTTTTTAGCATGTGCTATGGTTTTGCCTCATGAACTCATAGGCAAAACTTTAGTAAGCTGAGAAAATCATGGAGGTGGTGTAGCCAAATGTGGTGTGAGGGTTGGCCTGGTTGGATGAGGTAGGCCACAGAGCCATGGCCTGGTGGGGTATATCCCTGCTTCCAGTCACCATAGTGTAAACAGCTTTTCCTCAGCTACACATCTCTGCCTATATCTCTGCTGTGATGTTTGATTTTTGGAACCAGCCAACCATGGCCTGAAACATAAGCTAGAACAAACCTCCCTCCTTTAGGATGCAGGTGTGGGGTGTTTTGTCTACGCAACAAGGAAAATAACTGCTAGCAGTATGTCTTGTCATTATTTTTTAGTTAAAGTATAACATGTATTGGAAAATTTGAGTGTGAGTCTACATTAATCTGGGTAAAATTTGGGTTTTATTTACTGTTTTTGTGTAGCCTCATGTGTGGAAGTGTTCAAATTTCTCTAGTGTCCACTTTTGGTCTTCCTTCCTGAATGAGGGATTTTCTAACTGTCACTCTTCAGAGAGAACTTGTGCCCCATAGAAGAGCTCTTCGCCACTGTCGGTACAAGAGTCCTGTAGATGTGGCTGTAAAGTGGGAAGGGGAAGAGACTCCTTTCTATATCATGTGATTAAGTTGATCTTTTAATGGACTTGTGCTCTCGGGCTGTGGTCGTCACAGGCATTTCTTGGTCATCCCTAGTCCGTGGCTGTGGTGAAGGCAGGGAGTGAAGCAGTAGGAGAGGTGCCCTGAGTCTCCCCTGTGTGGCAAGGCTCTGGAAAAGGTTTGTTTCTCTGAAGAATAGTCTATTGGTATAGAGTGTGCTTTGGGTATATTTAATAATTGTTCACCTTTTTTCTTTCTCTACCAGAGCCAGGAGTGGATCTTCTTTTAGTTTTTTACCATCAGAATTGGGTGAATTTTCTGGTGGTAAAATCTGAGGAAATGCAGGGGAGGGCCACAAGATGGCTACCACTAGAAGATCCTTACAGTCATTGCAAATCAGTCTCCAGCAGTTTGTCATAGTCCCCATCTAAGTGTCACTAGAGTCTATGCTTGGTGACTCGAGCAAAGCAGATCTCAGTGTCTCACTTTTGACTATTTGGAATCACTGGTCTGACTGGCCTTGTGGTTGGTAATTTTCCCTACACAGTCAGGGTATTATTCATCTTTCCACTACTATAATCAGGCAATTAGTACAGAAAGAAAAAAGGTTTGTTTTGGGTCCAGTTTTGCAGGTTGCAATCCATGACTAAGTGACCCCACCAGTTTGGGCCTCTGGTGTGGCAGCACAGCATGGTTGCAGTAAATGGTGGAGCAAATCACTGACCTCACAGACCAGGAAGCAAAGCCAGACATCAGGACCTCCTGGGTTCTTCAAGGGCCACCTCCATGACCTGGTATCTCCTATTAGGCCACACTACCTACCAATTGTGCCGCCTGGAGACCAAGCCATTCACACATGGACCTTTAGGGAAAACTTATCTAAGCCCTGAGTCTCAGTTTTCTGATGGGTGCAAAAAGAGTTGTTGATTTTTAGTTCAACTTTGTCTTGCTATAAAGATGGGGAGATGGCATCTAAGCTTCATGTCAGCAATGCCAGGAGAAGTATCTTCAAGTGAGGGATCTTAGAGTACCACGCTGTATTCTGTGCTTTTCAGGGTGGGTGGATCATTCTCTTTGAAAAAATTTCCTATCATTTAGATTTTATTTTTCTTTCTTTTTCTTGGTTGGAGATGGGTGATGGTGACATTTCATGTCATTACAGAAAATTGGGCTCCAGGGAAGAACTTAACTCTCAATTCAAAATATGGGGCAGTGAATTCTGGCTCTACTTTTCCAGCTGAGTTTTGAGGTATTTCACCTCATTGTGTCTCAGTCTTTAAAATAAGGCCATAATAATCGTTTTTTTTTCTCAAAGAGAAGAGAGATTGTTCTAAGACATATGAACAGCTAAAACAATGATTGGCACAAAATAAATACTAACTATTGGTGAATTTTGAGTTTCATGAAGGTTAATCTGTTCCTTTCTTGGTCTTAGAGTATTACCATGTGTTTAAGATGGCTCCCTGCTCTTTAGAGTTCAGAGGCTGGGCTCAGTTTGGCATAGAGCTGATGGAAGTCACCAGACAATTTCAAGTCACAAGCCAGGCTATAGCAAAGGGTTTTCTAATTGAGAGACACGCCTTTGTCCTTAAAAACACAGGGCAACTGTCCAACAGCTTTGTTTTATTTTGTTGAAATTATTGTGTGTTTGGAGAATTATCTTCCTGGATAGTTTATGGATTCTGGAAAATTCTCCATAACAAGACTCTTTGATCCACAAGAGTTTGTTTTTCATTTTAAAAACAAAACAAAACAGGGGCCGGAGGGTCAGCTCAGTGGTTCTGGCGCCTGCCGCGCAAGCGCAGGGACCTGAGTTCGATCCCCGGTAACCACATATAATGCTGGGTGTGGAGACACGCCCACCAACAATCAACACCACATACCGCAATGCCGGACGTGGTGGTTCATGCCTGTAATCCCAGCACTCAGGAGGCAGAGACAGGAGGATTGCTGAGTTCATGGTGGCTTGCCTGGGCACCATAGTGAGCTCAGGGCCAGCCTGAACTACAATGCGAGACCCTGTCTCAAAAAGCAAACAAAACAAAACAAAACAAAACAAAACAAAAAAAATCACCATCATTCACAACAAAAATCCACTGTGAAACTTAAAAGTAGAAGTTTCAGGAATTTTGAGGTTCTATCCTTCTCCCTAGAAAATGTCTCAGTGCTATGCGGGGTTGAGAACATGGCCTCGGTCCTTTAAGAGAGATGGAGGTCTCTTAAAGAGCAGGGTGGGAGGAGTCCATTCTGATCCAATGGCTTCCATATTGGACTTTTTTGTCCATGCCAAGGCTGCTTAAGATGAAATGTGAAGTTTTTTTTAAGGTGTATTTCCAGTGGTATCTGATTTTCTTAATCACTTGTTTGATCAGCTTTATCCAAACTTTAAATTTACAGTTTGCAGTACCATCATTAACAAAAGTTATTAAAAGTGCTTGTAACTTGCATAGAAAATGTGGGGTATTTGTGTCGCATCTAGAATTAAGTTTTGCTCATATGGTTTTGGAGGAAGTGGGGCTTATCTTCTCTGAAATGACAGAGTTTCCATCTGTGGAAGATGGAAAAAGTGAACAATAGTTTCAGTATCTAGCTCCTGAGCCCTTCTGTAAGCTCTTGTGTGCTTTCCTTCCACCTGTGGTGACACCGGAGCCAAAGGACTGCAGGAAGACAGAGCCGCACTGTGGAAGGACACCAGTTGCTGAGTTATTCCTCAACAGACTATGCCTCAGCAGTGACCCAGATCACCCCATTAGGAAATTCTCAGTGTACTTTGTGTAGCCAGGAAGCTCAAGGCCTTGTCATTATTTGTTATAGCAGCTATCATTAAATAATTTTTAGATAGATAACAAGGTCTCGGAGAGTTGAAATAATTTATTCTAGGTAGTATGTGAATTTGGGCCTGCGCTGGAACTAGAAGTTTCTGACCCTGGTTTGGGCTCCATTTATCTCCACTATACTCTCTTCACTATTCTGTTGTAACTAGTTATGAGAAAAGAAGTGTGTAGCATGAAAACGAACTCTGACTCTTTCATATATAGCAGTTCCTTTTAACAGCTACCTTTCTGCCTTCAAAAACCATGGTTGCTGAGTTATTAGAGACTCATTCCTTGGGTAGCTGCTATTGCTCTTTCCAATAGAATTTCTGAAACTGCAGGTTTCAAAGAGTATGGCTAGAAGTTGAGGGAACTCTATGTGGATATGAGACAACTATTTGGATCATAGGAATTGCTACTAACTCTTTCATGAACTGAATCCATTTTCTATCCCCAAAAGTCAAATCTGCTTTAGAACTGAAATGATACTCACATGAAATTAAGAATACTTTAACATTCCATTGAATACCCATCCATGCCAGTGGGGTAGGCGGGCCAGTTCAAGGTATCTGTCCAACGGAAATGAGTTAGGGCCAAAATAAACAGTCAAAATGAAGCTAAATTTAATTTTTGCAACAAAGCAGACGTGAATCTCAGTGGGTTTCTCACCATCAGCTAAGAAAATAACAAAACATCTGTGTCCCACAGAAGCACTTTGAAAGGTTGAAGGCGGCAGAGTTTGTAATTTGTTTCCTCTAAGCTGCACTGTGAGATCAGTGCCAGTAAAAGGTGAAGGGTATTTTAAGAAATCTGACCTGGCTCATACCAGGTACAAGAAGGGTTTCCAAAGGAAACCCTCTCCTTCACCAGCTTGGAAAAGGCAAGGCTGTGTGTAAGTCACAGAGCGTGACAGTCTCTGGTGGCTATGCTGTCACCTCAGATGCTCCAGGGAGGGTGACAAGTGTGCCAGGGGAGAGAGGATACTTTTCTTTCCCAATTCTCTTTTCCTTCATAGTAAAATATTTGCATAAAGTGACTCAGTCGCAGAGCAAGCCGATCATTATTATGAAATCGTACATTCTTCCACAGTGAGGGGGGAAAGAAAATAAAGCGAAGGATAAGGTCATTTTTATTTTACAAACGAAAAGAATTTACTTATTTTTTTTTTCCTCCTCTAAACTTCTCCTTCTGGGATTGTTGGAACTTTGCAGCTGCTAACAAACTCTATTTTAGTTATGACTTTAGGGTTTGCATTTTAAGAAAGGGTCCTTTTCTGATTCCTTATTTTCCCTGTTAACATTTGCAAAATAATTGCATAAAATAGCTTGTAAAAAAATCTTTCCGAAGTTTTCTGCCAGAATATCCAAGGGACTTTTCCCCCTGTTGTTTGCTGGCAGGTCTTTCCTTAGTCACCCAGGGTCCCCATGGCAGCTGTGTGTCCAGGAAAATACAGTGTAATTTTTTGGGGGGTGCAGTCATGTTATTTAGGCTCCTGTGTACAGTAAATATAATCTATACCACATTGTTTCTATGGAGTAATTGTCTAGCAAAAATAAGTTTATAATAGAATAAACACAATTCTCCAAAAAGTTCACCAAAGAGAATATTTTAATGTGAATCTAGGAGCGAGTGCTTTAGAACAGAAAAATAATTCATATATATATATATATATATATATATATATGGTGTTAATTTAAATTTTGATAAAATGTACAACAAACCTTGAGCTGTGAGATAATAATCTATATGTTTTACACACTATTAAAAGTAAAGAATAGCCTCCCTTTGTCTTTAGAGGACAGGAGAAATTGTGCTACCAAAGCCCTTATTACTGCTGACAATTACGCTGACCTTGGGCTTTGACCTCAAGGGCAGTGCTCTGACCCATGAACTAAGGAAGCAGTCTTAGCTGGGACAATCAGAAACCCAACGGAAAGGCACGCCTGTTCTTCAAGGAAAAACAGATGGTGAATGACACGATGGACTTTCTCCCATAACCATTGTCCTTTTGTCCCTTGGTATAATTATTCAGATATAGGCGGTCTCCACCTGATAAGTTCACAGAGTTCCTTTATCAACAGAACGCTTGGAACTCAGAACACCATGTCCCATCAAATCAGTGTTGTGCTTATGGCTATTAAGCTTGATGACTTTTTCTTCTGCCCCAACTCCTTGTGTACTACCCCCTGGCTCCTGGAGACTATCTCTATGCTCCTTGGCTCAATAGGTAATTCCATGCTTGGGAACTACTCACATGAGTGGTGCAGTGCAGGTACAGGTACCCACGGCAGTTTACCTTTGGCCATCATGACTTAGCCAAGTGGTACCCTGGTGGTGTAGGCTGTGGGGACTGGAACTTGGGAAAACCTTCTAGTGCTCTGGTCTGAGGCTGTGGGGCTGTGTAGAAATAATGGATTGTCATGGGAAGAATGAAATGAATGGACCAGGAGAAGCACAAACTTGAGAGAAAAGAGAGGAAGAATGTTGACAAGACATGGTCCAAATGTTTCAGCACCTGAGGAGTCCAAGGGCACAGAATCCTGTCTCCTGGGTTTAACTATCTTATCTCTTGGAGTGTGGATGGCCCTAGTTATCTTTAAGTGACACCAAATTTTAAAAACTCTCTTCATTCTCATTTCCCCCTTTAAAACTGTTTTAATTATATTTCTGCTTCTTAGGATGAGGTGTTCTATTTAAACTGCCTTCTCACATTTGAATGATTCCTTAAGTTAGCAGGGAGATGCCTATTTTGTCTACAGTGTAAGAAAGCCACCCACTAGCATGGAATGCAGGATTCCTCCCTCTGTCCCTTGGATCTGCTATCAGCAAAGATTCAGCGAGCCCAGATAATCTGGACAGAAAAGGTTCAGGCCCAGGATTGTGAATTAAGTGGAGTGGACCCTTGAGTTACAGCTGGCCTGACATACGAACAAATTGGGTTGCAACCAGAATTTTAGTTTTAACTTACAAACAAAATCTTGAATTACCACCAGAGTTCTGGCCACTTCTGCTTCCATTTGATCTCAGCTACAGACACCTTAAAGAGTTCTGGAAGGAACATCACAATGTATTTCCTGTGTGGAGTTAGTAGAGAAATCTAGAGCGATGTCTCCAAGGACACTGAGATTTTCCTGTGTACAGGGAGAGACTTTGAAGGCTGTGGAGAGAACCCAAGCCTTTACTGGCCAAACTAGGTTACAACCAGCCATCTTGAATGAATTGAGTTTGTAAGTCAAGAGTCTACTGTATTGCTCTTTCTCTTGCTCTAACTCTATGGTCTGAGAAAGAAACATGTAGATTCACAGAATTCTTCCCATTACCTGGAGCTGTCAGTCCTAGTGAATGGTATTGGGAGGGTCCTGACTCTGTGCTGGCTGCTCATGCTCAATATAGCACAGATGAAGGGCCACGAATGATGGTGCAAATGTCCAAGATGGTTGTGGCTTTGCACGTCTCGGGAAGGGCAGCCCGCTCTGGGAAGTGAGTGGGGACATTTTGAGCTCATTTGTCTCTTAACAGAGTCACTGCAATACTGCAAAATTCTGAGACTATTGCTCAAATGGCAATTGCCTTGTGCCAAATTTAGTGACCTATAATCCACACTTTTTAGATTAGCTCATGTCGGCTGAGAGCATTCCTTATTTCTTGAAAATTGTGCTTCCTTCTAGGCTCTAGGATAATTTTTGTTACACTCTATAAAGTAAGTAATTTATATTATTTTTATCTTTTGTTTGTAATCTTTGATTCCAGAATCCTCTCAGAAACACACACACACACACACACACACTCTCTCTCTCTCTCTCTCACACACACACACACACACACACATACAGACACACACACACACAAATACCCAGATAAACCTGCACACATCTGGTGAGAAGTAGGGAGAGATCAAGAGAAGGATATGCCTTTGCATCCTTTTGTTGCCCTTACACTTTTTCTAGTTCTCCACCCACGATACGGTTGCTCTTGGTTGTTTTGTCAGGCACATTCATTGACTGAATAAGTAGGACTAAGTCTGTACGAGGTGGTAGACACTGTGTTACACTCTAGCAACTCTAGCATTGGAAGAGCTTAGTCCCTGGTGATGAGTTCGCAGACCCAGGGACAGCCTGCCACATAGCAGAGAACATTAGTGGTTGGAAGAGATGGGCTGACTGTACAAAGGGCAGCTCACTCTGCCTCAGGCTGGAGAGGAGGTGACAGGCGGAAGCAGCAGACAACGTGGTAAATGCACACTTCAATATGTCAGTAACAAAACTAAGTTTATCAGCTACAACATTTTCAAATTTAGTACAAAGGAAAGAAAGTAAGTGTTCCAGTTACAAAAATGCATCTGAAACAGAAACATGCTGAGAAGGTAAAAGGAGAAACAAATAAGAAATACTAGACAAGTAACCAAAGGAAAACTGGAGAAACTACAGCACCATCAGGAAAAATATATTTAAGGTGCGAAAATACATGTAGAATCATCATCACGGAATCACAGAAAGAACAACTTTCTAAGAAGATGTAAAATTGGTTTGCAACTAATAATAAAACTTCAAAGATATAAGGTAAAATATTATAGAAATGTAAGAAAATACATCAATGCCACAACAGAATTAGATTGTCACTGAATAATTGATCAATAAAGAGAAAATATCTGTGTGCATCTATGTTAAATTGCAGCTACACAAACGTTCTTGAGAAAATTTAGACTGGTTACTAAGTTTATAAGAGCTAATCTCATATGTAGAAAAATCTATTACTTAAAGAATATGCATTCGGGCTGGAGGGTTAGCTCAGTGGTTCCGGTGCCTGCCTCACAAGTGCAAGGTCCTGAGTTCGATCCCCGGTAACCACATACAATGCTGGGCGTGGAGACTCACATCCACTAACAATCAATACCACATACCACAGTGCTGGGCGTGGTGGCTCACCTGTAATCCCAGCACTCAGGAGGCAGAGGCAGGAGGATTGCTGAGTTTGAAGCTTGCCTAGGCTACATAGTGAGCTCAGAGTCAGCCTGAACTACAAAGCAAGACCCTATCTCAAAAAAAAAAAAAAAAAGAATATGCGTTCATTTCAAGCACATGATAATCCTCTATCAACTGATAAAAGTTTAGGAAGTTGTTTTACTGGCTACAAAGAAATATAAAATTAACTTCTAACTATACCTTATAAAGTAAAATCTAAAAAATAAAACAAAAGAAACATCAATTTCTCAATGCTAACTGAAAGTAATGTCTATATTTAATTGTAGAATAAAATTTATAAGTGAGTAAATAAAATTGTCATGATATTTTAATGGTAAGAATATTAAAAGTTATAAGAATACAGGTCTATAAATATAATACAATATTAACATACTTTAAAAGATTTTGAAATGGAGTTGGATAAATTGAGACTACTGGTTATTTGGAAAAGAAAATGCTGAAAAATAACTGGGTAATTTCTTCTAAAAATGTATGTGAGGGACATTTCCCTATGAGAGATCAAAAATGAGGCAAGAAAGCACAATAAATTCCAGGGTTTTGATGAGGAGTAGAAAGCCAGATCAGTGGATAAAATGCACCCAGAAACAGACCAACATTTAACTGCATGTTTACATGTGATGAGATTTAATATTTAAAATAATAATAACTAATTATTTCTTTTGACAGAAAGACAATAGGATAGAAATTCTTATCTTTGTAAAGCTTTTTATAGGTCAGAAATATTCCACATTTTGTTGGATTTGTCTTTTAACAAAGAAAGATGCTTTTCTTCCTATTTCACAACACCTATTCTGCATTTTGGATTTCACTTACACTTTCAGTTTCTCACGCTAGAGAAATGATGTGTGTTCTATTTATTTCATTTATGGGGAACGGAGACTAGAGAGGGGACAGGGTAAGGCAATGAAGGGAAATAGAAATTTGAAGGTGAAAAGAAAAAAATTTAAACAAAGTTTATGTATTGGGGGGTGAGAGAGCTAAAAGGAGGGCAGGGCAAAGGGAAAAAATAAGAATCAAGATACATCATGTACGGGTACAAATTCTCAATGATGACTATAATCATAATGTAACTTAAATGTATAAATAGACTCAACTTTTAAAAAAAGGACAATTTTTTTCCAGAGGAACATAAAATTACAAGAATAGCTAAGAAACCTTTGAAAAAGAGTATTACTAACAAGGTATAATTCTCAAGACAGATACTTATTACTATCTTAATTTTATAGAGAAAGAATTGAGGCAAATTTTTGAGTGAAGGAAAATTGAATACATAGTGATGAGACCATTGAGTCAGCTGTTTATAGCTTTGTACTAAAATAAATTCCCACACATCAAATGGGTTAATCCAAAGAGTGAAACCATGATGAAACTTTGAAATTGTAATCACACGTGACAATGACATACAAAGCCTCTTGCTTCATAAAATTATTAGATGATTCATAATGAGTAAGATTAGGATGATAGCTACAGTAAAGGCTGAGTTAAATAAAAACAATGTTCTGTTGCTTTTTTTTTTGTATCTAGTGTAATGTATGCAGCATTGCTTTTGTGTATGAATAGATTTTGGGCAGGGAATGGAGTTGGTCATGGGCTATAAGACAGACCCATCGGATTCTAAAATCTGTGTCTGGTTTGGAAATTATACTTGTGTGATGAGTGGGGTGATTTTTTTTTTAGCAGTATTTGAGAGAAGAGAGAAGGATCTTGGAAGAGGAAGAGCTGTCTAGCTGAGGTGGAAGGAAGGGATGAGAAAGACACTGGGTTCTGTAGAAAGGGTTGTCCTTCCAGGGTTCCTCAGGAACTAGCCTGGCGAGAAAGAAGGGTCCAGTGTGGGCTGGGAGATTAGAAAGAAAAACTGAAGGAGGGGCTGAAGATTTAGCTCAGTGGTTCCAGCACCTGCCTTGCAAGCGCAAGGCCCTGAGTTTGATCCCGGTAACCACATACAATGCTGGGCGTGGTGACTCACGCCCACCAGCCATCAATACCACATATCACAGTGCCGGGTGTGGTGGCTCATGCCTGTAATCTCAGCACTCAGGAGGCAGAGACAGGAGGATTGCTGAGTTCGAGGTTTACCTGGGCTACATAGTGAGCTGAGGGCCAGCCTGCACTACAAAGCGAGACCCTGTCTTAAAACAGAAAACTGAAGGAGGCTGGAAATATCAATGGCAGGGGTAATGAAACCTAGAATAGATTGAAGAAATTCTGAGAAGGGAAAACGAGTGGAAATTGAGGTAAAATGAATGTAGGATTGAGCAGGAAAACAACGTTCAACTTGACTTTTATGTTGTATTGCAAAAGCAAGTAAATTTATAAATTAAGAGGTGAGGAAGGGGCAATAGAATTAGGAGAAGAAAAGGATGAGTTTATTTATAAACTGACAAACTCAGTTGTAGATAAGTTAAGGTTCACGTGGTTGTCTGGGTGACTCTACTTCATAGGTACTTGTGCACATAAATTACAATAGATCCTCTTTGTACTCGGTTTTGCCCTCTGTGGTTTCAGCTACCTACAGCCAACTGTCCTCGAAAATCTCAGGAACAAACAGTTCTTAACATTTACATAACTAGATTACAACACACTTGCTATCATTGTTGCATTTTAGTATCAGCTTTTGTTAATCTCTTACTATGCCTAATCCATAAACTCGAGTTTATCATGGGTATGTCCACATAGGAAGAAGCATAGTCTGTAGGATTTGGTGTTATTTTCAGTTTCTTCAGGCCTCCTCTGGAGTCTTTGAAGGTAGCTCCTGTGGATACAAAGCAGTTACCACACGGCCCTATAGTGTCTTAGTTCAGGTTCTCCAGAAGCATAGTCTGTGTTAAAAATTCACATATAAGGAATTGGTGTTTTCCTCCCCAAAATACCCCCCTCTAAGAATAGCAGAAGCTCAATAGGGAAGGCGAAGTTCCAGTAAGAATACAGCTCCATGTAAATCTCAGCCTTCTGCAATACCAAAGGAGAAGAAATCATGCTGCAAGGCTGGTCCTGCTCAAAGAAAAACAGCTGGACTTTTATACCATGGCCTCAGTCATCAGTTATGTCCCACACAGGGCTCCTGTCCGGACACTCAAGGCCAGCGCCTTGTCCAGCCAGAGCTGCCCGAGGGGCTGGGGCCTCCGTGCGGAGATGGTTGCAGGAAGAAGGCCAGCAGGCCAGGGCGAAAGGGATCCTGAAGGAGCCCCTTGGAATCTGGCGCATCTAGAGAGAGACCTTGGTTTAGAATTCGTCCATCTACTGGTAAATGTTAGAACTAAGCCAATGAGCTCCTGAAGTGGGAGGTAAAGACTGAAGAAGGGACGTCTGAGGACCTTTGACAATTGAAGGAAGAAACAAGTTCTGAAGAGGCCCAAGGATTGAAATAATGCACCGAGAGAAGCTGGAAGAGCAGCTGCCCCTGGGAATCCCCCAGGGTGAGACCTCAGGGGCCGCTGCCTGTTCATTTACGATTCTGTGCATGTCCACACTACTGTTCTGAAGGTGCCACGGCCAGGCCACAGTGGGCTGCGCTGTCCAGCGGTCCGGGCGCCGCAGGACGACACGCCTCAGGCCTGCTCTCCTCTCACGGAGACCCCCAAGCCCCAGAGACCCGGGCAGGGCTGATGGGTTCAGCCACCTCTAACATGGGCGGCCTTCAGACTTCAATCTTCCTGACCAAGAGCAGAATGTTTTTAATTACGTGACTAGAAGACATCAAGGGGATGATAAAGCGCAAACTTTCTGAAGGGTCAAAGGAAAATTGCTCTGGGGGCTGGCAAGAGCCCTGGGTGATATTTACATAAAAAAACTGAGTGAATCAGACTGTGGTGTAATTCCCAAACAGGAAATGAAGCTATAGGAACTAGGGTGATTCAGAAACCAATCTTACCACCTACGTACCTGGCCGGAAGAGAGAGAAAGACCGGGTGAGGACTGGGAGCAGAGACAGAGACAAAGACAGAGAAGAGACAGAGAGAGAAGTCGCGAAGCGGAACCAGCAGGAGAAATGGTGAAATCACTTAGATACTTATTTTGAAAGAGGGTGAAATCCTAAAATCATTTAAAAACATATTCTCATTATACATACATACTTTAGATATTTATGTGCACAAAAGCGTTGATTTAATATTACACCATGTTTTGTATGTTAACATATAAATGGGATTTAAAAAATCATTTTTATGGCTGAGTCACATTGCTTTGGACAAGCACCACATTTTATTGCCTGGATCGGTGCAGGGCAGTACTTTTACTTGCTTCTTGTTTTAGACTCTGGACATCCGATGCCTGCTGGGTACTAGGTAGGTAGCTAGCATCCTGGGTCACCACTGAGAGGTACTGGTGCCTCCGTTTTCTAGGTGGAGACACTGATTATGTTTACAGCGAATGCATCTCCGGGTGATGAAGGGGTAACTGGAAGCTACAAGAGAAAGAAATGTTTCCAGATAGAGTATGCTGAGCTAAGTTAATAAGAAATGATTCTCTGATTTTACAAACATAGTGAGGTCTCAGCGTGCTGACCCAGTAAGGTCACTGCCCACCACCAGGCCCCAGGGACATCCCAGCTGGGGCCATCACCTTCGACTTTCCTACCAAGGCCCAGATTCGCCAGCACTGGCTGGGTTGAGTCATTCTTAACTCTTTTCCCTCTTGTCTGTTTCATAAAAGGAAGTACTCTGAGAATGAATGCAGTGATCTGTTAGAGCGTGGCGTCTTGCCCCTCGGCTAGGCCACGGATCCATCATTCCTCTATTTCACCTGAAACTTTAGTCTTTTGATTTGCCCAGGAGGGATTTCCGTCCTTGGCCTACACGGGGAGCCAAATGCAAGACACCCAGCACTGTCTGGCATAGTGTGTGTAAAGTCAGTGCAATTTGTGGGTCACATCCTGCCATTGGCCCACATTGCAAATGCCATGGGCACATGCATAACAGAAAGGTTTATGTGGGGTTAGTCTATAGCACTTTCAGTCCATTGTCTGCTGGCTCCAAGGGGGATAGCACGGTGAGCAGGAGGCACTGTCATCCCCGTACCCTGAGCAACCCACCTCCCCCCACCAGGCTTCACCTTCCAGCATCGAATCCTGCTGTAGGTTAATCCCTGCCACAAACCTGTGCTCAGGTCTCTTCAGAACAGCCTCACCTGAGAGCACATGAGGCTTTGGACAGACATTTTAATATGAGCCAAAACAAGAAATGTGGTAAACCTTAATTCCATTTCTTTCAGCAGCTGTGTTCCACAAGATATGTGTAGTTACTGAATGTTTTCATTTACTAATGCGCTATTAAGAGATTATGTTTTTCCATTTTAGAGAGCAGAATGGAGGCTTTAAAATATTTTCCATGTCCTTATTTGTTATTCAAACTCTATAAGGTGGTGGAAAAATAGATTTCTCAGAATTTAATGTTGCCTGATCATATGTCCAGCACTGGGGGCAGAAAGAGAAGATTGTATTCCATGGGGGCAAGTTTTCTTTTATGCTAGAAAGAGTCTCACATAGCTATTTGGCAGCCTGAATATGACTCAGCCAGCGACCTCAATTCTACCCAAATTTATTAGCCACCTTTTCGAATGTTTTACTTATTCTTTATTAGCAACTGAAAGGGTTGACTTCAAAAGAAGAGTATCTATTTCTTCCAAGAAACTAGGGAGTTAGAAAGTAGGCTTTTCCCAATTAAGCCCAATGACTTTTTCATTTCTGCTGTTCTGTTTTCTATATTATTGTAGTTCTGTTAAGTAGTAAGTGTTATTTTCTTCAAACAAAAGATTTCCTTCCCTGCTGTGTGATGGACAGCGTGTTTCTCAGCAACCCCACAATACTACCTCCACTGGAATATATTTCCTGTATTCCTATTTGGACTGTTCTTCACCATGTGTGTTGATAGAATTGTTTCCTTGTACAGTGAGTCAATATCCATTAATTTCCCTGTTATTCTATTCCTTATGATTCTTTTCAAAAGAAACTTTGATACAGATGGGAGATGGTTCTCTTCTTTTCAAGTTGAATATTTTAAACAGTTGACGCTTTTTCCTCTGAAGTATCAGTAACTTGGTACCTACATTTTTAACTTGTGATTATTTTGATCAGTCTCTATTTTGTAATAAGTTAATATGTTTTACTTTTGTGTCAGAGTTGTCTGCTTTATGCTGCAGTAATATTCCCACAATCGGTGGTTTTAAAATTCTGCCATGTATTGTTCATTCACACCCTGTGAACTTGGTCAGTTGCCAGTGGCCCTGTCGTTTCCTGTAGGCTCATGCCTCGTCCCAACCTAAGGGAGGTTGTCTGAAACTTCTGATACTCCCACAGCTTTCAATAGAAAATAGCACAAATCCAATGCAATCAGATGTTATTAGCCTACACAAGTCGGGGAAATAGAATCTTTAATGTACCACGGGGGGGGGGGGAGGGAGACAGAGATGGAGACAGAGAAAGAGAGAGAAAGAGAGAAATGAATATACAGAGGGGGGAGAGAGAAAGAGAGAGAGAGGGAGGGAGGGAGAGTTGGAATATTTACAGATAATCTAATAACTACCACATTTTTTATCCTTTGTAACCTTTAGCAGTAATTCCAACCCGAACTTCTAAAAATGTCCTCTCTGTTTTCCACAACACAAAATACCAATGGCCAGTCTTCCTAGTTCTCGGATTGTTTATCATATTTTTCTCCAACTTCTTTGTTTTTTGCAGTGACCTAAGTGTTGCTGATCCTTAATTTTTACCCTTGTTCAGTTTCCATGTTAGTTGTCCTATGTCCTTGGGTGACCCTATGGTTATATTCAAATATTCATATGCCTACCTAATCTTTCCTTATTTACTTCAGATATACTATCAGCCTTACTTCTTTTATGAGGCAACATGACAAACAAAATATAATCCCTGCCTCTGGAGAAATCCTAAATTAGTTGGGAAGACAAAGGCCAAAGAGTTTCATCAATATGAGCAACATATTTAATGAATATGTGGTGTTTATGACAAAAAGTTTGTAATCCCAGTGAGTAAAATAACCGTGGGCTTTGAAATCTGGCAATATTAAAAGTTGTTCTTATAAAATTATACTTGAAATGTGAGAAGCAATAATAGTGCCTGTCAATATTTGATTAAAGGGCCAGAGATTTAGCTCAGTGGTTCTGGTGTCTGCCTAGCAAGCGTGAGGTCCCTGGTTCAATCCCCAGTAACCACATACAACAATACCATGAACAATCAGCACTGCATACCACAATGTTGGGTGTGGTGGCTCACGCCTGTCATCCCAGCACTCAGGAGGCAGAGGCAGGAGGATTGCTGAGTTCAAGGTTTGCCTGGGCTATATAGTGAGCTCAGAGCCAGCTTGAATCACAAAGCAAGACCCTGTCTCAAAAAAAAATTGATTAAAATCCTTTAATCACTTTCAGTAGAATTTGCTGAGTGAGTGTTCAGATGTTAGAACTCAGGAGGAAAAAATCATCTTAGTAAAGGATGTAACCGAACGGGCGAGTGTTTTGTTTAAAATGGCACGTGGTCCTTTCCTCATGGGAAAACATTTCTGAACAGCAGTAAATTTGAAACTACTCATCCCAACATTTAGTTTCACCTCATTTTTCTCTCAGTCAATCAGAAAATATAAAGAACATTTTCCAGGTTCTTAGAATTATCTCAAAAACTCCAACATCCCTTCTATTCATCTCTGCTTAGGAGAACACTAGGAAGAATAATCCTTTGAAAATATTTAAGAAATAAAATGAAACGGTTTCCCTTGGTATCTTAGGAGAGGCTTTTTATCCCAGTCATTACCTGGAATGCTAAAATATATATAAACTAAAAGTACAAAAAGCAAAGACTCCCACAAAGCCTGGGAGGCTGGGGGCGGGGGAAGCAGTGGTCATAAGTTGTAGTTAGATAGGAGAAAGCTCTGGTGTCCTGGTGCACAACAGGGAAATTATAATGACAATAACATTCTGTGTGCTTCAAATAAAGAGAAGAAAATAGTTTGATTGTTTTCAGGATAACAAAATGATGTTTGTGGAGATGTGTGTCTGAACCAATGGAAGCATCACACATGGTGCACATGTATCAAAATGTCACATCATGCCACATCAATGCGTGGGATATTTGTGGTTCTGGTAGCATTTAAAATAAACTTAATTAAGAAAATTCAATAGAGAATATACATCAGATTAATGAAAGCACTTGAACATGGCACTGGCTGTGTATGAGCAAGGGGCTTCCCTGGTTTGGCTTGGGCTTCCAGCGTTCGAATTGAGGAGGCCACTTTGGATCCTAACTAGATGGAAATAAGGAAGAGTTTGAATGGGTAACATTTTGCTTTTTGTACTTTTAGTTATATATATATTCAAGGTGTTCAGAGTTTAACATCCTTAAAGTGTGAGAGAGAGTATGTGTGTAATATTTTAAAATAGGAAACAAATGTGCAATTGTTACAGTCAGCTTAAAGGGGTCGATCCACACTGTTCTAAGAAAAGGTAAGCAGCGAAAAAAAATAAGGTAAAACACATATTTTCCCCTAAAACCCAATCATTCCCTGAAATTTCCTGAATTCAGCATAATACGGGAGAAAAAAAGAAGAGAAAGATGCTGTTCGTTTCTGAACATCCAAAGTTTGAATTGTACAGTTTCATCAAATGAAGATCAGTTAATTATAAACATTCCCTGTGACTTTCGGACGCAGCCTTCCAGCGAGGACTTACAGTGAGATGGCTGGAAGTGGTAAGGAGGCCAGAGCAGGGCGCCGCCTGGTGCTGAAAGGAAAACGCGCCTTTGGTAAAGACAGGTGACGTTACAGGATGAGCCCCCCGCGCAACCTGGGCGTGGATGCCTGCGCCCTTTGTGGAGTGCAAGACACGAAGATGCACATTTCACGCTTGGAGAAAAAGCCCAGCAGGCGAGACCCTCAGTGGCTCCGGGGAGGTGGGGCCCTAACCACGTGTTACCCTCAGCTCTCTCAATGTTCTCATTTGAAAGAGTCCTCATGGCAGTTATCCTCAACCAATGACTAAGGGCAGAGCTAATTGTCTATTCATTAAACCCTCTGTGTTGATGTGTCTCAGCTAAGTCACGTTGGTGCACTCATTTAACACATAAACTCAGGGAGGGTGTTTCTTGCATGAAACAGGAGTTTAACTTTTCAAGCTTAAGTTCAATTGTTTTCTACTAGTTTTGTCCTTTGTGGGCGGCAGAGTACCCATGAAAGATGCATTCCAAGACAGGACGGAGCAGATTTGCTTAAGGAATAAAAGTCAAATGCAGCCAAGGATTAGTTAACTAGTTGTTTCCATAACACGTTTTGGAAAATTCAGTTGACATAGCTGGACTAGGGTAGTGTTTTAAAACACTTTTCATGCCCTCCTGAGCTCTCAGGAGGGTGGTCTCCCTTCTTCAGAGAACTCGGGCATCTTTCCATGCCATATATTTCATCTTGGGACAGACTGCTCAGTGCATTGTTTCTAAGGAAATGGCCAGGAAAGATCATACATCAGCTTCTTGCAGCAAAAATAATGAATGGGCACTGGAAATCAGTAAGAATCAGTCTCAGCCTCTGTCCCACCGAGGCCACGTGTTTGCCTTGTGCCTCATTTCCCACAACTGGAAACTCCCAGCTGAATAATCATATCCAAACATGCTGAGCTAATTGAAGAACGGTGCTATATAAACACAAGGTACTGTTATTATGGTCATTTTCCCAGACCTTGGGCTCCCCCACCCACTTCCTCTACATTTACAATGACCTGGAAAGCCGAGCCTCCTCCAAAGGGGATGCGGATTGCGAGGAATGCCTCTGGCGCCCCCAAGTGGTTTTCCCTTGTAAAAATCATCTGAAGCCTCGAGTTTCAGCTCCAGACAAAAAATATTCTCTAGAAAATTCCAGGTTAGGGGAAAAAAGGTACACATCAGAACATTTAGACGAATATTTCTTAAACAAAATCATTTCCATGTGGAAAAGTGCCAGGCATTGTTCATTGTTACTTAAATATAACATTAGCTTATTTTCTAAGTGGCAAAGAGGCAGTAAATGTTTTTCTTGATAACCTGATCGCTTAACATGTTGTGGTTAAATCCCTTTATTTCTAGTGAGAGGCCCTTTTAGAGATGCTCAAGGGGATATGGAGGAACTTAGCAGAGAGGCTTACTGTCTAAAAGCACCTGACTCTCTGTCTTGTCTCAAATCCACCACTCTCTGGCAGAACACAATCTGATAAGTAATATTTTCTAGCTGACCTGGAATTTTTAATTCCTAAAAAGAGAACATTGAACCTGTGCATGGCTTTCAAGGTTAGCAATTGTTTTTACGAGCCAAGCACCATTTATGGAAGAAATGTGCCCCCCCATGCTCCAATTTAAAGCACAGCCGTGGACCCCAGCGGGCTTAGGCTGTGCCAAGGAGGCTGAGCTCCTACTGCTCTGCTGTTCATTCCCCTCAAAGCTCTGATATGATGTATCTTTGGAGAACTCCAGCATTCCACAAACCACGGTTTCAAGAGGATTCTATTACCCCTCCCTATTATCATGTAGCCTCCAATTTAAATGCTTTAGAACATTGCTTATTAATTTGCTTATGGATTTTCAAAATCTACCTTTTTATTATCCTCTAGCAAAATTAACTTTTTTACACTTCATCTTCAATCTGCCTGCAGAGGAAGTGGGTAGAAAAGGTGAATTCTCAGAGTTCCTGCCTTTCTTCATACTTTTGAAACTTTATGAGTCTACGAATAATTGTATTTATTGGCAAACACTGCTGAGAATATACACAGCACGATGCTGGGTTTTAGCAGGATTAACAGCTGGTTGATAATAATCCAGTTGACAAAACTTTTGAAAGGCAAATACTATGTCATAATGCAACTGGACACAAACTAAAAATATACAAATGCTCAAATTTGCCCGACAAAATAGCCTGCATTGTTTTAGCTGTTGAGAGAGAGTAAAGGGGAACAGGTTTTGGAGGAGTCAGAGAAAACACTGACTGACCTGATCTGCTTGGTAAAGAACACTAAAAATCCGTCCCTCCCACGAAAAAGTCGATTCAACTCTGCAGTTCCTTCAGTCCATTCCCAGAAGGCCTTGCGCTTGATGGTTCTGCGGAGGAGAAGGATGAGCAGGAATCATGGTGGCTTCCCGGCAGCTCAGGGGTAGGAAGTGCAGACGATTTGGAAGTGGAAATGCACCTCCACTGGGAAAGAGACCTGAGAAGATGTTGTATCCCAGACTAAGAAAGAATAAGGATAGCCTTAGAATATTTCACCCAATCTGTGCCAAAGAAAAGAAAATTAGAGTATTTCCAAAGATGTTAGAAGAGTATTTGAAAAGAAACTCAATTATTTATTCACAAATAAAAATATTTTACTCTGCTCAGAATTAAAAATACATTTTATAGAACAAAAGGATATATAAATAACAGAAAAGAGGATAGAGAATTATTGCTATGTGAAAATGGTGGACCTATCAGGGAACCAAGAAATTATTTTGATGCTATTTAGAAATTACAGATTCAATTAAAGTGATTCAAATAGTTACATGTGAAAATTAGTATTTATTCTCTGTTGTAAAAAAAATAAGAGCATTTAGTGTCAAAGGGAAAATATCCTGGTCATGATATGAAGAAAGATGAAAATGTTATGAATAAAATATAACACACATACTTTTGGCAAAAAATAGTAAATATAACAGTAGAAAATGCCTCACTAGGAGCATGACTTTCTTAAACTTGGTAAATTTGTTTCTTTGTCTCAATCTTGAGGCTTTGAGTAGTAAAAATATTATTATTTTTTTTTCTTGCTTTTGAGACAAGGTCTTGCTTTGTAGTTCAGGCTGACTCTGAGCTCACTATGTAGCCCAGGCAAACCTTGAACTCAGTAATCCTCCTGTCTCTGCCTCCCGAGCGCTGGGATTACAGACGTGAGCCACCACGCCCGGCTAAAAATATTATTTTAACACAATTACTAAAAGTTCACTGAGGTGAGTGTGTGCTGCAAGTCTGTAATCCCAGCCCTTTCCCCCTTCAGGAAGCTGAGGCAGGAGGATTGCAGATTTGAGCCCAGTGTGGGCTACTTAGTGACTTAGCAAAAACCTGTCTCCAAATAAAATAAAAAAAGGGCTGGAGAAGTAGCTCAGAGGCAAAGTCCTGGGTTCAACTCCCAGTTCCACAAACAAGTAAATAAAGCAAACTCACTGTGTCTGTAGAGTGTACATCGACACATAGCATTTAGGTTAGTCTGTCCTTCATGGCTTGTGGCCTGGCATTTCCTTTTCTTCCTGGGTATTCTATGTTTTCCTGAACATGTTCTTCCAGAGAAGGCCAGTTTCATCACAGTTAAAAAACTGATGAGAGAAAAATCCATTTCTCCGTGTCATCATTGCAAAGCGGTGTACGTAACTGCCAGTAGCCCTTCTGCTGGCACTGGCTGCCTCACTGTGCCTAGTTGCATGATGAGCCCCAGTTCTCACTTAAAAACTGTGAAAGTGCCTCTCACTGTCAGAAGTGTTTCACCATTATCTCTCCTTCATGGCTTGATTATCTTTTACAAAATCTGCATCTATAGCTCCAGCTTTTTCACAGATTATAGACCCAGGCTGTAACCTGTCATTTACCTTTCATTTATCCACACTGGTAATAGTCTTTCTACCTCCTCTCACACTGTTGGTCATGACTTAAACTAACTGGAGCGACACCGTTAGCAGCACTAGCTTCCTTAGACAAATCTTTTCCCTGTGAGGCTGCCAAGGTGGTGGCTTTGACATGCTGTACATATTGCTGAGACTGGTCACATGAACACCACTGTCATAGTTCTCTACCACCTCCTCCTCCTTCCTGATTGCGATTGCTTTGTTTGCCTGTCCTTCCTTCTTCTTTCATCATCTGATTCTTTTCTAGATGTTTTGGGGGCCATTTTGATGCCAGTAACTGTAGCAATTACATAAGTCACTGACTGAAATGATGTCCACAAACACACACATCCGGGCTCAGACTGACATTTCCGACACTTCCATCCGCTTTTCTGCACTTGATCTTAGCCAAAAGGCCGAGAAGCGATCCATCCGCTTTTCTGGCATCGCGAGGCTTTGTGACAAACATCCACCATTCAGGTTGCAACTCGAGATTTTGGTTGTAATTTAACACTAAAATTCTGGTCATAACTCAAGTTGTTAATATGTGAGGCCAGCTGTAAAAACGACTGGTCCACTGTAAAAGTATCGTTTTCTTCAAGTCTCACCAGCATTTCTTATTATCTGATTTTGGATGATAGCTATTGCTTCTGGGGTAGGATAGAATCTCAGTGTTTTTTTAAATTTGCGTTTCTGTAATATCCAGAAATGTTGAACATATATTTATTGACCATTTGTACTTCTGAGTACAATTCATTTCAGTTTTCTGTTTCTTGATGTTTTATTTTAGGGAATCTAAGGAATTTTTTAATTTGTTCTTGATATCAGTGCTTTGTGCGGGGAAGCGGTGGAAATATTTTTCATTTTAGAGGTTGTCCTTTTGACTTTTGGTTGTCACCTTTGCTGTCAAAAAAGGTTTTAATTTAACATGACCTTATTTGTTGATTTTTTGTTACTGTTTCCTCTGTAATTGGGGTTCTATTCAGAAAGTCCTTGCCTCTGCCTGTGACTTCAGAATTTTATCTATTTTATCTTTGGCTGGTGTGTTTCTATTTTAACATTTGGATTTGTGATCCATTTTGATTTTAATTCCATATATGGTGGAGATACATGGCCTATAGAGAGTTTTCTCAGCACTTTTATGAGTCTGTCTTTTCTCCACTCTAACTTCTTGGCTTCTTAGTTAAAGATCAGGTAGCTCAGTGTTCCTGGGGTTGTTTCTGAGTCTTCTATTCTGGTCCATTCAACCCTGCTTGGTTTTGTGCCAGTACCATGCTCCTCTTCCTCCTCCTCCTCTTCTTCATCCTCTTCCTCCTCTTCTTGCTCCTCCTCCTCCTCTTCTTCCTCTTCCTCTTCTTCTTCT
>PVIC010023271.1:15798-27068 GCA_004025085.1 Thryonomys swinderianus | reverse complement strand
CTCAGCAATCCTCCTGTCTCTGCCTCCCGAGTGCTGGGATGACAGGCGTGAGCCACCACGTCCGGCATTGTGGTATGCGGTGTTGATTGTTGGTGGGCGTGTCTCCACACCCAGCATTATATGTGGTTACCGGGGATCGAACTCAGGACCTTGTGCTTGCGAGGCAGGCGCCGGAACCACTGAGCTAACCCTCCGGCCCGGTTTCTCTCTTTTTTAAAAGCACATTGTTGGGCTGGAGATTTAGCTCAGTGGTTCTGGTGCCTGCCTAGCAAGCGCAAAGTCCCTGGAACCACATACAAAAATACTACAACCAGAAATCAGTACCACACACCACAGTACTGGGTGTGGTGACTCATGCCTGTAATCCCAGCACTTGGGAGGCAGAGGCAGGAGGATTGCTGAGTTCGAGGCTTGCCTGGGCTACATAGTGAGTTCAGGGCCACCCTGAACTACAAAGTGAGACCCTGCCCCCCCAAAAAAAGCATATTGTCTATTTGCCTGGTTCCTAACCTCTCGTACATCTGTAACTGAAGAAGGGGGGCTGATTTATTGGCCTGGGCACTGTATTTGTTGTGGGGGTTTTGTTTTTGTTTTATTTTCAGTACCAGAGAGTGAACTCAGGAACTTGTGCTTGCCAGGCAGGTGTAGTGCCACTGAGCTGCAACCCTGGCCTGGCCCGGGCACTATAAGGAGGAGGTGGAAGAGAACTCTCATTATACCACAGAAAGACCCACTTCCCTCTGAGAGACAAGTGGGAGTTCCAGAACAGGGCCATCCTCTTAGTTTTGTTTTTTTTTTTTTTTCTGAGACAGGGTCTCGCTTTGTAGTTCAGTCTGGCCCTGAGCTCACCATGGAGCCCAGTCAAGCCTTGAACTCAGCAATCCTCCTGCCTCTGCCTCCTGAGTGCTGGGATTACAGGCGTGAGCCACCATGCCCAGCTTTTTTTCTTTATTGAGACAGGGACTCACTTTGTAGCTCAGGCTGGCCTTGAACTCACTATGTAGCCCAGGCAAGCCTCGAACCCAGCAATCCTTCTGCCTCTGCCTCCCGAGTACGGGGATAATAGGCATAAACCACCACGCTTGGCTTTTTTTTAGGCTTTCTTATGATAAAGAGTCACAAACCCCTGCACATAAGAGCTCTCATATCACTTTCTATATTTGAAGCAGAAACACTATTAACTGGAGATTAGTCTTATAGTTTAAAGTCTCATCCTATACCCATCTCTTAGCACTTTCCAGTTTGTACTGAACCCAAGCCATACTGCAATAGTAGATAAGCTGTTTCTCTTTTAGATTTTCAGGATCAAACCCTTCCCAGTCATCAAGAGCACCAGCTAGTGGCGAAGTCTGTGTCACTGAGTGGTGCCAAGGTCTGCAGGTTTCCCGTTGACTGGCTTGGGGCCTTGGTCCCCCGAGCCTGGGCTTTACTTCTGGCTGGCTACACCCCACCAAGTGTTGTGGATGGCTCCTTCTAAAGTGCTCACCCATGAAATAATCCTGGGTTTGGCGTTGCTTGCTCTCCTTCTAGAGTCGGATTCCAGACTGTCCTTGTCTCGAGCGGAGAATTCAATGAAATGAGAAAAGAGCAGTGAAAAAGTTCATTTGAAAAAGTGAAGAGTGAGGGAGACACTGGCTCTGCAGAGTGAACTTGGGCTGAGTTAAAGAGGAAAAGGCGAGATAAAAGTCCGCCCTGGAGGACAAAAGAAACTTCATGAGGAAAGCTGTGCTAGCCTCATTCATCTACTTTTGAGATAGTGTCTCCCCTTGTAGTTCAGGCCTTGAACTGATTATGTAGCTTCAACTGGCCTTGAACTTGCTGTGATTCCCACCTTGGCCTCCCAAGTGCCAGGATTATAGATGTGCACCACCATGGTCCAAAGAGGCTTTTAAAATGCAGAGATGATCAGTTTTCTGCTTTATAAAGGTGGCCCCTACTGCAGTGTGGAGATTGTATTGGAGGATGAGCCAGGAGACACTTTAGAGGCCAAAGACAACAAGAGATTTGGAGGGAGGGTAAAACTGACAGGGCCTGGGGATGGCAAGGCTGGGAGGGGGGCGGAGGGGTGGAAAGCAGATGGAAGGAGGCCTCCAGGACCTAGCGTGGGTGTCTGGGTGGAGGACGACACTGTCCCCAGTCGAGGAACAGACTTGTGAAGGTGCTGGTGTGGAAAAGATTGTTTGAACTTGCTCTTGGAGATGCCTGAAGGGCACCGAGGTGGAAGACTTGCAGGTGTCCCGATCTGCAGTCCCGAGCACAGGAAAGGCCATCAGTGCAGGTGCTGACAGCTGAAGTCTTGGGGAGGAGTGCGTGCCAGTGAGCAGCCAAGGTCGTGGACAGAGTCGGGGAGTCCCAACACTGTGGACAGGGGAAAGTGGGGCCTGCGGAGGAGACAGAGGAGCTCCATAAGACAAAAGAGCCAGGAGAGTGGTGTCCCGGTGTCTGAAGAGGAAACCATGCAGGGGGCTCCTGGGGTGCTCGCGAAAGCTGTTCCTTGGGCTGGCAAGTGGGAGCCTTGGGAGAGGCTTCAGACGGCAGGGTATGTGAGGGGGGTGGCAAGAGGGCTCTGAAGGAGAAGAGACTCTGTGGAGCGAGATTGGAGCCCCGGGAAAGGCTGAGGCCAGACAGCAGGGGCAGAGCAGGTGGGGGCGGGGAGGAGTTTCCTCTCCTGGTTCTCTCTCGCAGGTCCGTAGTACCTCTTGGCCCTGCTAGGAGCCCTCACAGACTGTCTGCAGGCACTGGTGGGGACAGGCAGAAGGACGGGAAGGCTTCCTGGGAGTGGATGGAGTGTGGAGGCTGGAATGATGGAACAGAGGTGAGCTGGTCATGGAGCTCCCTTCCAGAGGATGCAGGGTGGGTCCTGAGTCCTCAATTTTGGGGTCAAGGGATAGAACTGTGACATTTAACTCCTTCTGGAGTTCAGACACCCTCCAGGCTGGGTGTGGCCTGAGCCAGTCCCCAGAAAGAATGGAGAGACGCTTCAAGGCAGCCATCAGCAGGAAGAGCAAGGCATCATGGGAAGGGATTTAGGATGCCTTGGAGTCCCGTCCTCCTGAGGGGCAGGCATGCTCTGTTGCCCTAAGGAGGGTGGTCTTGCCACAGCTCTCCAGGCCTCAGCCAGGCTTTTCCCGCCTCCCCAGGCCCTGCTTGATATGCACATCAGATACTGGTGCACTTTATAAAACTCTTATTTGTACAGAAGCTCCAGGGAGGGGGAGGGAGGAAAGGAGCTCACTCTGGGTGCCTCCCTCCCCCCACTTCCACTTGCAGGGACCTGCTGGCAAATACCAGCCCCAGTCAGTCCTCCTTGCCAACTCCCTAGTTTCAGGGGGGTGAACAGGACACAGCACCTCCCCAGCAACTCACGGGGCCTGTCCTTGTCTGAGTCGCTCCTCTGCTCTGCCGGAAGTGGCCTGGCCTCTGAGTTCCCTACTTGACCCGGTGGGGTCTCTCTACCCAAACCCTCTTCCCGGCTTCCCGAGCCCTGAGCTCAGAGTTCCCCTGTTCCTCCCCGCCAAGCCCAGAGCCTCACTGGCTGTGACACGTTCGCCTCAGGTCTTCCCCATTCCATTTCCAAGAATGGAGGGAGAACCGAGAACAATCCCATCCGCTGGGCTGCCCCCACGCGGTGATCCTGCCCTACGGGCGGAGGAAAAGCTGGGTGTGGCCAGTGGGTTGCTTAGGTGGGCAGAGGGCTGGGAGGAAAGCAAGGGGGCTTTGGCGTCCGGGCTCCAACCTGCAGGTCTACTGCCTTCCAGCTTGCAGCCTTGATGGCAGTTTCCTGTCCACACATGGAGGCAGGAATCCTGGGTGGTGGCGAGGACGAAAGACAGGAGTCATAAGAATCCAGCACAATGTCTGGCATGTGGTAGGTGCTTGAACAAGTTCCTTTCCTCTCTTCTCTTTGGGGCTCTTGAGGAAGAGGTGGTATGAGAAACCAGAGATCCTAGAGAGGGCTGTCCAAGCAGAGGGCCGCTGGACATGGTGGCGCACACCTGAAACCCCAGCAGTGAAGGCTGAGGCAAAGCGTGGGTCAATCCGCCTCTCCGGGGGAAGGGAAGAGAGGGTGTGCTGAGCCCTGGTGTGTCCTGTTCCTAGCCTGGCCTGGGAGACGGGGGGACGGGATCCCTCGTAGGTGTTGGGAGGTCTGGTGGGGAAGGCCTGACGGGGTGGGGCTGCCTCTGAACCTCCAACAACCCCCTCACACAGACTCCCCTAACTCATAATTGGATTTATATTCCTATTCCCGCCTCTGGACCTGTCACCATGGCAACAGTTTTCTCAGTTGCACTTTATCAGCTTCTTGGCAAATCCTTTTTTCTGCGTCCTCCTTCAATCCCTCTTCTCTCCTCCTCTAGTGGTCTGCTTTCCACAGACATACACGCTCACCTGTTTCTTCAGCCCTTAGCTTCTTGGATTCTTCTCTCTGGCTCTCCCTCAAGGCCTCCGCCTCCTCCACCCTTTTTCTGTAGCCTCCTTCTTGTTTCTTTCTTTTCAAGGTCACGATTGACGCAAACTTCTGGGGTCTGTTGGTCAGACAACAGCTTATGCCTCTTTTGGGATCAGGACAGAGAAAGAAGAGTCTTGGGGGCACAGGATTTGGGTCCCCCCGGGTCTGGACTGGGGCTGTCTGCAGTGAGTGGTGAGTGAGCAGCGGGATTAGCTCTGGCCGGTCTGTTGTCCCTGACTAGGGAGCAGGCGATGGTGAGCAGGGACTTTAGAACTGAGCAGTTTCTCCTCTGCCTCTCGCCGAGACTAGCATGGTCCTAGGGGTCCTGTAGGGCTCTTTCCTTAGCTTGAATCTCGGCTTACCCTTGGGGACCTCTGTCAGCACTTACAGCTACCACAGGTGTTTGTTCTTCCCAAAAAACCTAACCTTGGCCCTGACTCTCTTAAAATCCCCAGTCAAGGGCCAGAGATTTAGTTTAGTGGTTCCGGTGCCTGCCTAGCAAGTGCAAAGCCCCTGGTTCCATCCCAGGTCCTACATACAACAATACTGGGTGTGGTGACTCACGCCCACCAGTATTAGTACCACTACCACAGTCCCGGGCGTGGTGGCTCATGCCTGTCGTTCCAGCACTTGGGAGGCAGAGGCAAGATGATTACTGAGTTTGAAGTTTGCTTGGGCTACATAGTGAGCTCAGAGCCGCTTTGAACTACGAGGAGAGACCCAGTCTAAAAAGAAAGGTCCCAGTCAAACCTTCCCACTTCCTCGATGGTTATGTCCACTGGAGTGTCCATCACCTGGATATGAGCCATCTTCCTCCAACCATCGTTGGCCTTGGTGCCTCCCTTCCACTAACCAGTGCAAAAGCTCTGGCGCTACCTGCATGTGGGGGCTCAGAATCTACTCAGTTTAAGTTTCTGTTTCATAGGACCCAGAACAGTGCCAGGATGTCAGGGAGCAGGTGTGTCTCTGCCACTCTCCACATCTAGCTAGACCCCAAGGTGTGCCAGTTCTCCTTGTGAAATGTCATTCCTATCTGCTTCTGTCCCTCTGCCATTCCCTCTACGTCAACCTAGGGCAAGTACCCAGCAGGCCATTACCACAGTCCTAGAGGTGGGTAGGATCCAACACAAATATCCCCATTCAGAAACCGAGCCTGTCTTGCATATTTTCTTTCCCTACCCCTCTTGACTCTTGCTGAGTACCTACTATGTTCTACACTCATTAACATATGGGTCTCGGCCAGGCACGGTGGCACACAACTGTACTCCCAGCACTTGGGAGACTGAGGCAGGAGGATTGCTTTGAGGTCAGCCTGAACTATCCCGTCTTGAAAAACATGGAGCCTCTTTTGATCCTCATAATAAAGGAGAGAGGTGATTCCATTTTGCTGAAGAGGAAATTGATGCTCAGAGTGATTAATTTGCCCAAAGTTCTACACTAGTAAGCCACAGAGCAGGACCTCAAATCCGGGTCTGTAGCGTCCTAGAGCTAGTGTGTTGTTTTGTTTCGTTGTACACCAGATTATCCCTGTGTGGCTCTTATAGTCAAATATTTTTTGGGCCTCCCCCCCCGCCCCGAGTCCATTGAAGCATTTTATTTGTGTCTGTGTTTTACAGCCTTAGAAAAAGAATCCCAGGATTTTCCCTCCGGTGTGTTTTCGCCTTGCGCCATAGTCTGTGACGCTAGATTCACGTGTCACCACGCTTTCATCCTCTGCACAATGACCGTTTTGCTGTTTTGTTTTTTTGAAATAGTGGTTTTATTTGTCTGTTTTGTTTTTACATCTAAGATTATTTTTATTCTGCAAAGGAAAAAAAGTCTCTCAGAACGGATATGCTGTTTAATGGGAACCACGATGTGACAGGGTTAGCCCATGTGTTCTGTCGTTTTCACAGGACCTAGTATAGCGCCAGGGGATGGGGGCCCCAGGAAGCAGCACCTTAGTCCTTACAGACAAGGGACCTTATAGGTGTGTTTACATTGCATTCTGAGGGCGTGGTAATCAGTTCTGTCTCCCTGCCGAGCAGAAGGGGAGAGCCTTGGCTGGTGGCTGAAGATGCTACCTGGGTCACAGTCTACGACCTGTGTGTGTGTAGCTATGGTTTGAGGTAGGGTCTGGCTGTATATCTCACTAAGGCTGGTCTTCACTACAGCCTAGGCCAGCTTCAAATTTGCAGTGATCCTCCTGCCTCAGCCTCCCAAGCACTAGGATTACAGGTGTGCCCCACCATGCCCAGAGAATGGCTGGAGCCTGGCCTCATAAGGACCTGGCATTTGCCTCTCTCTTCGGCATTCTTGATGCTTTTTTTTTTTTTTTTGAGACAGGGTCGCGCTTTTGTAGTTCAGGCTGGCTCTGAGCTCACTATGTAGCCCAGGCAAGCCTCGAACTCAGCAATCCTCCTGTGTCTACCTCCCGAGTGCTGGGATGACAGGCGTGAGCCACCACGCCCGGCATTGTGGTATGCGGTATTGATTGCTGGTGGGCGTGAGTCTCCACGCCCAGCATCCTATGTGGTTACCGGGGATCAAACTCAGGACCTTGCGCTTGCGAGGCAGGCACTGGAACCACTGAGCTAACCCTCTGGCCCCCATTGTTGATGCTTTTGAGGGCATCAGCCAGGACACTCATGTCCACCACTGATGGCTCAGCCATGAAAGGGAGGGCTGAGGCAGGGATTCAGGATGACAGCCTTTGGGAGCCTTCAGAAGTGGTCTGTGTGCCTAGAGCCAGGATCCACGGGTAGAGTGTGGGGTGCCTGGGGTGTGGTTCTCCCTTGAGCCTGCCCAGAGCGCCCACAAGACCAGGATCCCGGCACAGGAGGGCTCCAGTCCCTGTAGGGCCCCGAGGCTAAGCCTTAGACTCTGAGCCCTGTTTCCTTATTCTTCCACTCTGCATCTTGAGGTTCATGATGATCTGATTCTGTTTCATCAACAAACACTTCTACCCACATGTACTTTGCTGCTTCTCACTGTGACATGACTTGGGATTGAACAGAAGGATATATTGTGATTTATGGTTTGGTCCCGTTAGATTTTTTTTTTTTTCTTTTTGAGACAGGGTCTCGCGTTGTAGTTCAGGCTGGCCCTGAGCTCACTATGGTGCCCAGGCAAGCCGCCGTGAACTCAGCAATCCTCCTGTCTCTGCCTCCCGAGTGCTGGGATTACAGGCGAGAGCCACCACGCCCGGCATTGTGGTATGCGGTGTTGATTGTTGGTGGGCGTGAGTCTCCACGCCCAGCATTCTGTGTGGTTACCGGGGATCGAACTCAGGACCTTGTGCTTGCGAGGCAGGCGCCGGAACCACTGAGCTAACCCTCCGGCCCCCTGTTAGATATTTTTGTTAACAGTTTATATGAAGATCTAATATAACAAACAAACCTGGAGGGATATAAAGTCACATTCATTCCTTGTCTTGCCATTAAAAGGTGGGATAAGGATCAGAAAATCAGTCCCTAACAAGAAACGATGAGAAGCTCTGCAGGACCTTAGTGCACACAATAGCTCAGACACGGCTCAGAAACGATTCCAGTGAAAAAGAATAGGTGTTAGTTTAGTCTTAGTCAGTGATCACTTCTCAGCCTTTTGGCTAAGATAAAGTGTAGTCTTAATCAGCGTAATGTGGTTGCCAAAGGCAAATTCAATTTTAGGTTATATTAGAGGAGCTCTGATGTTTGGAATAAAGGGAAGAATAGATTCAGCTGCCCAACTCTGAGCTGGCCAGGTGTTATCACAGGAGCAACTGCTTAGTGAACTAGAAATGTCAACCAGAGAAAAGAAGCATCGCTTTAGGGCGCCAGTAGGTGAGGGGTTACGATGAGGAAGAATGTGATCCCATGAGGTAATGCTGAACCCCTGGGAAAGAGAAGTGGATGTTGCCAACCGGAAGGAGCTGCCTTGGAAGGCAGTCAGCGCCCTGTGGCCTGAGGGGCTCAGATGATGCTGGAACCCCGCTCGCCCAAGATGTTGGCAGGAGTTCAGCAACACAGGGATCTTGAAGGAGGTGGCTGGATCTGAAGTCCATTGCCCCTGGGATCTGTGATTGTGCCCACCTTTGCCCTCCTGGTGGCCCTCCCCAGCCCTCTCTGCTCCCCTGCACCTACCTGGCCCGTCTTCCCACACCCAGGCCAGCTTCCCATTCTCCACCGTGACTGAGGATCCAACCCGCGCTGCCTGCATAGACTCTGCATCTTTTCAGCATTTAGCATCCTTTGTTCTTTCACTGTTCCCATTGGATATGCTCCTTTGGGGAAGGTACTGACTGTCTGTTACAGGATGAAAACTTACCAATCGCCGACTGCTTCAGCCGTCCTCCCTCCTGCCTCCCCACCCCCCAAGATAATTTTATCCCTCACCTGTTGTTGAAATCTTGTCTCAGCCTGTTCCTTTCAGGACTTTTGTAATACAGAACTGGGAGGATGAGAGGAAGAGATAGAACTAAGGAGGGAGGAGGAAGGCAACCTTCTTCAGAGAATGTCAGTAATGGGGGAAGAAAAGAAGAAAAGAACAGGATCCGACAGGTTGTACTAATCCACTGCTTAGGGAGATGGCAGTGGGCAAGGCAGACAGAATATCTCTGTGGGCTACAGAAACAGAGGGGTCGGTTTGAAGTTTGCAGAGTGACTAACTATTGGCTACAAAGGTGAAGTGAAGCTCCAGGGGGAAGAGAATTTGGAAAGGTATGGCTGTGGGTTCTGAATTGAACTACCTTTTGGATATAGACGGAAAAACTGAAATTCCTTCCCCCCATGGTTGCTTTTTTGGGGTCTGGTTTTATTTTGAGACAGGATCTCTCTGTGTAGCTCAGGCTGGCCTTAGACTCACTGTATAGCCCAGCATTACCTCTGACTCACAGCAATCCTCCTGCCTCAGCCTCCCAAGTGGTGGGATTACATGTTTTCACCCCACACCCGTTCATTGCTAATGTTTGGAATGTAGGGGCCCAGAATATACTTAGCCCATGTGTTCTGTCATTTTCACAGGACCTAGTATAGTGCCAGGGGATGGGGGCCCCAGGAAGTAGCGCCTTAGTCCTTACAGACAAGCACACATGGTATTGAGGTGGTAGGATCTGGCCAAGACACAGTCGTTAAGCCTCTTCCCTTCATCAAAGCTGTGCCTTTCAACACACTTTCTAACCTGGGATTTCAACTTGCAAATGCCCTAGGAGTTAGAATAGGTTATGGCCATGACAGATGAAGAACGGGAGGCCTAGGGAGGTGAGTCAGTTTGCTCGAAATCACTGAGCGTTTAGGCCTGGCCAGGACTTGGATTCAGCCTGGCCCCAGGCTTCATCCTCAACTCAAGGATGCCTTTTAAGAGTAAGCCAGAGAGAGAGAGAGCGCTACATGGATATAAATAGGGTCTTACAGAGAAAAAGGGCAGCCCAGGAGACTGGGAGTTCTCAGCCACCCTCTGGGCTCTGGGGGATGTCCAGATAAGGAGGCCAAGCCTGCCTTTCTCCATCTTTTAGCCTCACAGGGAAATGAGCCAGAAACAGGAAGAAGTCCAATGGAAAGTTGGAAACAAGTGGTGCAGTGGTATTGTGGAAAGAGTCTGGATGGGAGATTAGAAGGCTCGGGTCCCTCTCCTAGCTATCACTCACTAGCCACGTGATTTTGAGCAAGGCCTTTCACCACCATGTTAATCTTCCATCTCTTAAAAATAACAGTGCTGTGTGTAAAAGCATATTAGAGCAGTAACTAAATCTATTGTGAGTTCTGTCCCCTAATGCTCCCTGCTCAGCACGACCTCAGATAAGCTTGTGTCTGTAGTACAAGAATTAAATGGAGGGTGGGTGGGTCTGGGGATGTAGTTCAGTGGAGCCGCACCTGCCTGGCAATCCCAAGATCCTGCGTTTGCTCCTTGGTACAAAAAAAAAAAAAAAAAGAATTAAGTTGAAAAAAGCCAGCTGTGGCTCTACTGTATAACCTTAGCAAGTGGGAAGCTGAGGCAAGAGGATTATAAATTCAAGCCAGTTGAGTTACAGAGTGAGACCCTGTTTCAGAAAACAAAACAAACAAATGGCAATAATTATATGTCCCAGGACTCAACTGTCTTGGACCAGCTTGGAGAGGTGCCTGGCCAGCTCTGACCTTCTATGGGGCCTTGGCTCTGACGGCACCTCCTGGGTTTCTGTTCGTTTAGTGGCAGTGGGGATGGAGGCCAGAGACCCGCACACGCCGAGGATGTGCTCCGCCCCTGAGACCCAGCCCAGCCCTTCTGGCTTTAAGAACTCTGCCCTTATGTGGATCAGAACTCAGAGAGTGTTTTTCTCTCAACAAGCCCATTCTTTCTTCAGGATAAAGAGGACCCTGGAGCTAAATGTATCCAATTCTTCCTTCTAACATTTGAAGAAACTGAAGCCCACAGAGTGGGAGCCACATATTCTAGACTCTCAGACCAGTGTTCTCCCCTTTGTGACTTGGAGAACTCACTAGAAGGGTGGTACGGGAGCTCAGCCTTAGAGACCTCCTACAGCATTTGCTTGTGCTTTTTCACTGGAATCCTGTTCTATCTTTAGTCTTCCAGGGAGATGTATCTTCTCTAGGTAGTTGGTATGAGCTTTGAGCCCATAGATCTGAATAGAACTACCTAAGGCAGCAAACAAAAATCTCAGTTCAGGGGCCGGAGGGTTAGCTCAGTGGTTCCGGCGCCTGCCTCGCAAGCGTAAGGACCTGAGTTCAATCCCCGGTTACCACATATAATGCTGGGCGTGGTGGCTCACGCCTGTAATCCCAGCACTCGGGAGGCAGAGACAGGAGGATTGCTGAGTTCGCGGCAGCTTGCCTGGGCACCATAGTGAGCTCAGGGCCAGCCTGAA
>PVIC010023271.1:0-15698 GCA_004025085.1 Thryonomys swinderianus | reverse complement strand
CTCAGTTCAGACACTAGTCCCCGTTGCAGACTTGAACTCCAGTGTTGGATCACCCCTAAGGGTCCCCAAGTCCTCATCATGCTGAATCAAAGTCCTATTTACATGTCTGTCTCCAACTAGGCTATCAGTGTCCCCGAAGACAAGGCAAGAGGTGTTAGGTAGTGTGTGAAGAACAGTCTCCGGTCAGTGAACAGCCCAGCTGGTGCAAAGGGAAATTTTTTTTTCTTTTTTTTGAGACAGGGTCTCGCTTTGTAGTTCAGGCTGGCTCTGCGCTCACTGTGGAGCCCAGGCAAGCCTCAAACTCAGCCATCCTCCTGCCTCTGCCTCCCGAGTGCTGGGATGACAGGCGTGAGCCACCCACGCCCGGCACTGTGGTATGTGGTATTGATGGCTGGTGGGCGTGAATCACCACGCCCAGCATTGTATGTGGTCACCGGGGATCGAACTCAGGATCTTGCGCTTGTGAGGCAGGCGCCCTGAACCACTGAGCTAAATCTCTGCAAAGGGAAATTTTAGAGGGGAGTGGGAAGGACGAGGGCAAGGAAGGAAGTGCAGGGGACCTTTCTGTCTCATCTTCTCTGGTAACCTGGGAGGGCTTCTGAGTAGATGTGCTGGGAATAAGAGAAAATGACAGTGAGTTCCCAGGCTCTTGAGCATTTTATTTTGATGGGGGAGAAACAGCTTGGCTAAAGGTTCAGGGAACTGAAGGGACAGGCAGCCGGCCAGAGCTTTGAACCTGATTAGAGGAATGCATGTGCTGCAGGTGCGGCCATAGTGGGAGCCCAGAAGGCCTGAAGCACAAAGGGCAAAGGGGAGCCAGCTCCCCCGCCAACCCCTCTGTTGGTTGGAGGGCAGTCCCGGAGGGTTCTGCTTGTTATCAGCCTCCTCTAGGTGCCTGGGCGCTTAGGACCCATAAGCAGAGTCCCTAAGGCCAGGATCTGGAAGCGACGGAGGCACCTTGCTGAGTGAGGGTGGCGTGGCAGGGATCACGAGTCTCTCCGAGGCGCTTTTCTTCTGGGAGGGGAACCGTCGCTGTCTCCAACGTCCTTCCGCGAACCCTACGTGAGCAGTTTTGCCAGCGGCTGCTAAGCCATATCTGACCACCAGGGGGCAAAAAAAAAAAAGCAGCCCTTAAGGTCAGAGTCCCTCTTTCCCACCCACTCGCACCTGAGGCCAAGATGGGCGGTGCCTCACCTGGCTCCCACGTAGAGCCTGTGACTCCGTTAACCCCTTCCTGGCGAGTCCAAAGTGCCTTCCTCGGGCAGTCATTCACGGGGGAACCGGGGGTGGGGGGCGCAAATCTCCCAGGGCGGGGGGTGTTGTCTATCAGAGAGGCTAGGATATAGCTTAAGTCAGGGTTTCCAGGGACTCAGGTCCTGGTCCTAGCTGGGTCGGGGTAGCGTTTCCCTGAGATGGGTGACAGCCCCTCCAGCCTTGAGAGAGGCGGAGGCTGCGGTCACTTGCGCTGGGGCCTCGGAGGCTGCGCGGAGAGGAGGCGCTCAGGCAGAGCCCAGCCTCCGGGCTTCCCGCATCTGCCAGGGGCCCCGCCCGGGCTAGGTGGTGGTGGTGGGGTGTAGCAGGGTGCGGGGTAGGCACGGAGCGTGGGAGCGGGGAGCGGGACAATGACACTGGGCGAGACAGCAGGCTGGATTCCGCCGCTGCCAGGAGCCGGCTCCGTGGGTCGGTCGCTCCTCCAGAGCCCCGCAGCCCCTCAGGGCTCTGACTAGTCCAAGTTCCGAGATTGCGTTCCAGGCAGCAAGGTGTTAAACTGTGGGTGGGAGCGGGGTCTGGAGTCCCTCCTGCCCTCCCTCCTTTCCTCGCGGCGTCACCCTCGGAGTTCTCCGGGCTGGCGCGCAAGGAGTTAAGTCTGCCCGCAATCTGCAAGACTGGAGCCGGCGCGGGGAGGAGGGGCGGGAGGGGAGCGGCGGCGGAGGGGAAAGCGGACTGCAGGGAGACCGCGCCAGGAACCTCCTCCCCAGGGACCCGGCCCCTGGGCCCCCAGCCCCAAAAGAGGCCCTGCCCTCCCCGGGTCGTGCTCTCTTCTCCCGCCTTGCCCCCGCCCTCCAGCTTTGTGTCCCCTGGAGGGTGGGCTGCAGGATTTCCAGCCAAGCCTTGGCTGCCTGCTCAGTTTTTCCAAACCCTCCAGTCGGGGAAGGCGGGAGCCCTGTCAGGATAAGAGTCCCTCCCCCCTGCCCCTGCCGGTCCCCTCTCCTAGCCTTGGGTTTCTAGCCCCCGCATCTTTTCCAAACTCCTCTCCCTTCCCGACCCCGGCCTCTACGCCCCCTTAGCCTCATCTCCGTTGGCTCCGGGTTCCAAGTTCAGGTTGGAGGGGACCCAGGACGACCGCACAATTTTAGACCAGCGCTGGTGGAGCCACACACCGCAGGCCGACCCGGTGACTTGCGGGGCGCCGGCGCGACTCCCGGCCCTGCGCCCGCCCGGTCCCAGGACGCGGCCTCGGGCCACCACGGAAGGTGGCTCTGGGGTTCCTTTCCCCCGGACGGAGGCGGTGCTGGGGGCGCCGGCAGCAGGCTCTGTGCGGCAGGTGCCAGACCCTAGGGCAAGCTTCGAGAAGGGGGCGAAGTGTTCTCAGGGTTGGCACGGTTCTGTCCAGCGAGTCTATTATATAATAATCACCATCTATCAGGAAGCCAGGCAGCTGGAGTGAGTGGGGAAGCCAAGATGCCCAGATCCGCTCCTCCTCCAGGGCCCGGGCAGGAGTCTCCACCAGGATGGGGGTGAGGGCGCAGCAGTGAAATGATGTGGGGGGTCGAGGGGCAAGTGAGGGGCGCTGGAAAATCAACTGCGGCCTCGCAAAGCCCCGCCCCTAGAACTATGACTGACGCGGCCCTGAGCCAATGATTGAAGTCACTGTGGGGCTCCAGGTTAACCCTTTCCTGGGTCCTACCTGCTTTAAGTGAAAGACTCTCTTCCCCACAACTCTCAAGCCAGAACTGCTCCTACCTTCTCCGGCTAGGGCTCGAGCTGGTCAAGAGCACCAGCTGGAGGATCTGTTCGTTCTCGTCACCCAGAAAAAGGAGGATGCTGTGATCTCGGGTAATAAGCGGCCCTCGGGCCTCCGGCAACCCCAGCCCCGAAGTAAATCCCATTACAAGATGCGGTTGTGTGTACCTACTGTGTTTCCAGAAAAAGCCCCGCTTGGCGCTGGCATACCCACAGCGAGACACAAACAGCCATCTCCACACACCCATACCCACGCCGGCGCTTCCACCGACAAACGCCGACTCCGACACTCGCTGACACACCTGTGACAGCCTGTGACACAGTGACATACAGATACCCGGAAACACATGGTGCTTCCCTGAGTTGGCCAGTAGAGGGAGCCGCTCGATTCCCGCAAAGGGCCGCTTGCCTCTTGATTGCTCCACTCTGGCTCCAGGGTTCCACCCAGAACTCGTGGCTGCCCAGGGCTCCGGCTCGGCGTCCAGACCTGGAACGTACTCTGGGGGAATGAGTCACAGCCCCGCCCAGGGAAGCGCTCCACAAGACATACCGAACACTCCTGAACTTCCCTGTGGAACACACTCGCGGTGCCTCGCAACCCAGCCACCACTCAACCCTACCTAACAGCACACGTTGCTTCCTGGACCTCCTACGAATGGGGCTCGTGCGAAAGAGCTTGTGTGGCTTGATATCTACGTGTCCAACTCACATAAATGAAGTAGACCCTTCTAACAAACACCTTCTCTAGGAGCTGGCCTTCTGCCTTGTGGCCTACTCTCTACTTCAGACTCCAGAGAGAGATGAAATCAAATCCTGTTTTCCTGGGTCCTAGCACTGGCCTTTCAAAACAGAGTTCAGTCTCTGGGCTTCAGTTCCTTCCCTTTAACTGAAGATAAGACCTGTTTCCTAGAAATACGGGGATTCCATCCCTAACCTCACAGGGGTTTTTCTAGCACTTAGTAGGTACTGTATGTGGGAAAAATTTGAAGAGATAATGTCCCTGAAACGCTTTGTAAGCAGTGATGTGTTAGGTACATGTAAATGTTGCAGTGGTATCTTCTCGTCACCTTTGTGTGGCATGGGCCTCACCAGACCTTGCCTGACCCCGTCAGCCCCGCATACTGGCACTGACTGAAGTCCTCCTGTGAACACAGTCAGCTGTTGAATTAGGCTTAATTAGGGTAACATGGGACAGAAGTGTGGTCGGGGCCCTCGGGAACCTTTTGGGCTCCGTCAGATGCACAGACTGGAGAAGCAAGGCAGAATGGGTAAGGAAGTGTGGAGGCAGTTGGTCCAGAAGAGAAAAAGGATGGGAAGAGAGAGGTCCTTCTGGTGGGAATTGTCTGGAGCTCCAGCTGTCAGACAGGGTATGGGAGGTAGAAAGGAGCCCTTCCTTTCTGAAGTAGGCAGCGCTTGCCATTTGTTGGAACGGCAACACAGAAGGCCTGTGCCCTAGCATAAGAGACCAAGCTGTATCCAGGGCTTCGCACGTCAGCCATATAACCTGAGTAGGGCTTCGGTAATGCAACCCTCAGTTTCTTCACCTGTGTAATGGGACCATCACAGCTTTCTTGCAGGTTTGTGGGAAATACTGAAATAATACATGTACATGAGATGCTTTAAAAATTTACAGTTCTTTTTACAGTTTCTTTTTCAATGCATCTACTATCTATAGCAGCAGCAGTGTGTGTGTGTGTGTGTGTGCGCGCGTGCGCGTGCGCGCGCAGCTTTTTGAGGTTAGAAGAGGGTTCTTTCAAGAAGACAAAGGTTTCACTTCCATAAATATTTTCTTAGCATCTGCTAGAGCGGCTGAGGATTGAGATGAAAAAATTCTGTGTCCCGAAGGGCCTCAAGGTCTACAAGGAGAGAAAGATGAATAAAGAGGTACTCAGTACATAATGAGTGTGGGTGGTTACAACGAAGAAGGGACCCAGAGCCCTGAGTGTGTGTGTGTGTGTGCGCGCGCGCGCGCGCCCGTGTGTAACTCCCACTCCTTCCAATCCCTGCAGATAGGAGGGTAGGTTTGTCAGACTTCTCTAGCCTGTGATGCTGCTGGCGCGTCTCCTCCCCAGTCCTCAGGAATGGGGAAGAGAGCAGGATAGAAGCTCCCCTCCCCGCCTCCGGGCCAACCTGCCTCCCACCAGCCGGCCGGGCGCCTTACCGAGTCAGACCACTGGGAGGCTGGGGGAGCCGGGTTGGGCGAGGAGTCGAGCGAGATGGGGGAGCTCTTATTTTGACAGGGGCCTCTCCGGGCTCTGGTATGAAGGCAGAAGGAGGCAGCCAGAGAGCCCCGATGCTTATTCAGGCTGGGGAGAGGAGCCGAGTGGAGGGGCGCGCGAGGCTCCGGCAGCGCAAGGAAGCCCGAGGAGGCGGCGGCGCGCGGCGGAGCCAGTGGCCGGACATGCCCCGGACTCGGGGCCGCTGCACCACCGCCGCCGCCCGGAGCCAGCCGGCCGGACGCCCGCACGCCTGGGTCCCCCGGCGCCGCGCCGTGCGGGGGCCGCGACCCGGACCCTCGGCGTCCCAGCGACAATAAGCGCCCGACAGCCCCCTCCCGCCCCGCGCCCGCCGTCCCCGCGGGCTTCGGGGAAAGTGAAAGGAGGAGGCGAAGGAAGGAAGGAAGGGAGGAGGAGCGGGAGCCGGAGCCGTGCGGTCCGGGGCCGAGACCCCAGCCCCGAGGGTGCGCGCGCTCTCCCGCCGCGGCCCGGAGCCCACGACCATGCTCCACAGTGGGGAGACAGGAAGCCAGGCGCCCCGCGACCCCCGGATACCTTCTCCTGGGCCGGGGTGGTGTTGAGATCAAGGCGTCCAGGATCAAAAGATCACCACCTGCCCGCCCTCTCCGTACCTCCAGCTGACGAGCAGGAGGACCCCAACCCACCCACCGACCCTGACCTGGTCATGGCGTCCACCTCCGGCCTGGCGTGAGGACCCCGACCCGCGCGAGGTGAGGGTTGGGTTGGGGGTGAGGACGAAAGTCTTGTCAGGCCAGCAGGAGCTCGAGAAGGGAGGTCCAGTTTGAATTGGGGAGGGGAAACACAGTTTGATTGTCTCTTGCCCTTTGGCACGCACCCCCAAGCTGTTTAGGGGGTGAGGGATGCCCGAAGGGTCAGTGGGGGCTACGCTTAGGCTCCCAGTCTGGTTGGCAGCCCCAGAGCACAGGCAGAAAGGCTTAGGGGCAGCCAGGGGACCCTGCCACCCCAGCGCAGAGAACAAGGCCGGCCTTGGGCCAGCTGGAGCAGCGAACCCTGCCCTGGGGGCTTCTGGGAGATGTAGTCCCCCTCCCAGGCTCACTAGAACAGTGGGTGCCGGTACCCCAGCACACCTTCCTCAGCCTGTGAGACCTCCAGAAGGAGGCAGATAGGGACTGGGGAGAGCTGGGGTCACCGTCTGCCCGCAGGCACCGGTTTTGAGCAGTAGGAGTGTGAGTGGAGGAGCCTCCCCTGCCCAGGCTTCTGAATTTGTGGGCTTGGCTGGGGGTGGGGCAACCACAGTTCCTTGGAGGTGCTCCTGCAGGAGGGGAGGTGGGCCCTGACATGGACCAAAGGAACCCTTGTGGGGAGTATGTGAGGAAGAGAAGTGAGGCTGAGGCCTCCCGTCTGCCCCGTCAGCGTCTGCCCCGAGTATGTGCTACCCCAGGGGTACTGGAATTTGGTTTCAGGAGAGATGGAAGCCCGTTCTCCCTTTCTCCCTTTTTGGGGGCTGTGAAGGAGAATGTCCCTAACAGTCTGGGAGTCTGGAGGGTGTCTCTTGAGCAGTGAAGTCAGGATCAGCCTCTGTCTGTCTGTCTGTCCAGCTTCCTTCCTTCCGGGTTTTTCTGACACCTTCTCCCTCCCTCCTCCTTCTGCCTGTCTGCTGCTTGGGGTGTGTGTCTGTGTCCTCTGGGGGCAGGAGGGTTTCTGCTCCGGGAGGACAAGTGTTCTGAGGGCTGAGCTGCGCCCTGTCAGCCCTGGGAAAGCGGCTCCATTGCCCCTTGATCTTTTGCTGGCCCTTTCTTCCTCCCAGCTCCGGGTACTGTCTTACCTGGGAGAGCTGCTTGTACTCTCCGTACCTGGGGTGCCTCTGAGCAGCTTTACTGAAGGAGCGCTCCTCTGGAGGGGGCTTCCATTCTCCTCAGCCCCTCCAGGGAGCAGCTACTTCCTCCGGGCTGGGGTTCCTCCACTCTCCCCACACAGGCTTGGCTCCCCTGGGTCAGGACCACGATTTCATCGCCCCAGGGGATGAGCATGCTCAGGCCCTGTCTTCCTGGTGTCAGCTCTGGGGCCTGCTGACCAGAAGCCTTAGGATAGGGGCAAATGGAAGGTGAGGGGCGGGGAGAGAGGCAGGATCTGACTCCAGAAAGGAAAGCACTTCTCCCCCCACCCCCATCTGCCTCCTTGGCTTCGGAGGACCAGGTCTGGAAGGCCAGAATCCTGTGTGTGCCCCTCTAGGGGTTTCTCTGCTAACTGTTGCTCTTCGCTGAGGTGAGGTGGGGGTTCATGTTGGGAAGGGTGAGGGGCAGAATGTAATCTTGCACCTAGAGTGACTCTTGTGGGCCAGAGTAGCAGGATCTCTGAGGCTGGAGATGGGTTCTGGAGGCTACAATGGAGGCTCAGAAGAGTCTCTTCTAGAATGGAGAGTCCAGGGAAGGGGCAGATTATCACAGGTTCCTAGAGAACGACTGCCCGGCCACAGAAATCTGGGACGCATCCATCATTGGTAATTTGGTACCTAGTGATCTGGCCTATTGAAAATACACTGGGCACCTATGACTTCACTTGGGACTCGTGGTACTGGGGTTAAGCAGGAGTCTAGGCTGAGGACTGAACTTCTTTAACCAGGCCGGGCAGTAGGCTCCTGGGCAGAGGCCTAGCGGGTGGCAGTGTCGACCCAGCAAGGGCTGGAATGCCTGGCACCTGCTTTAGATTAAAGAGGAGATGCCGTGCAAAGGGGGGCTGCCTGTCTGTGTGGGGACCCATGGCTGGGATGGAGCTCTGCGGAGCCCAGAGTGTGGTGAGAACGGAGCTCTAGGGTTGTGAGTGGCAGCAGCTCTGGCAAGACTGGAGGGAAACAACCGTCACCCAGACCTGCAGCCTCTCCTCCGGAGGAGCTGGGGGCGCCTCCATACCGCCTCTGGCGCCAGCACCGCAGGCTGAAGTTCTGTCCCAGCGCCTCGGGGAAGCTCGAGGGAGCCAGGGTGTCTGTGTCCAGTTTCCCCGGGATCAAAAGAGGCCTGCCAGGAGGTGGGGACACTGCGGAGCTCCTGCTGCCTGATGCTGCGATTATTCGTCCTGGGGCTCTCTGGTGGCAGATAGTGAGGTACCTCAAGAGCTCGGGCACCCAAGGGTGACGAGGAAATGGCATCCTTTGCTTCCTTATACCAGAGCCCTGGGCACTGCCCGGGCGTTGACCTGGGGGAAAGGAACAGAGGGGGCATGGCACCGTGGGAAAGTGGGCAGCCGTGGGAGCAAAGCGGGTACAGGTTGGTGCCTTGGGCAGGGAGCCTCTGCCAGGTCCGCTCTCCCTGGGGTGGGGCCGCTGTTCCAGGGACTGGCTCAACCTGTTGAGCACCTGGCTGCTCTAGCTTGGCTTTTGTGACCCTGCCTCCCAGTGCCAACAGTTGCCCACCCAGAGCCACATGGTTGGGGGCTTTGCTCCCACCGCAGTGCTCAGTTCCCAAGACCCCTCTGGAGCTGGGGCTGGAGGGCTGGGTGACCAGGGCCAGGAGCTGAGGGCCCCGCGCTGCTGCGTGTCACTTGGATGGGGAGCCCTGAAGCCAGCCTGGTGTCTTCTCTGCCGGGTGGCAGGGCCAGGCCTCCAGAGCCCCACCTCCGGCCCTCCAGCCTGTCCCGACCTCCCCTCCACCGGTTCCCTGCACTCTTGCCCATCCTTGGTGGGTGGGGGAGGGGAGTAAGGAGTAAGCATTCCGGCTGCTGTGGGAGGGGTGGCGCCCTAGATGTGGGGGTATATTGTGTGTATTGCCTCAGTGGACCTGAGCGTCCCCATCCTCCTGGAGGGCAGGCAAGCTTTGGGTTCCCAGGGAGATGCTTGCTAACTCTGCCCTGAGTAGTCTCTAGACAGCAGGTCTTTGCTGTCCGCCGCTCCTCTGATCCTTTTGGGATCTGCTAGTTGGCAAGGGAAGCAGAGCCAGGGAGCTACTCTGGAGAGAGAAAGGGGTCACCACTGCCTGTGAGTGGGGAGGTGGCACAGGTAAGTCCCCCTTACTCTCAGAGCTGAGGAATGGAGGTCTCCTTCTACCTCGTCGCTTTCCTATCAGTGGCAAAAGCCAGAGCTTCTCTTTCTTTGCCTCCTTCCGGCAGTTCTGCCTACTTGCCCCTGGGCTGCCTTGCCCCTCTGGTGTGGCACCTCTTCCAGGTCCGCCTTCCCCACGGGCTGGGCCTCCCTCCGCATCGTCCCTCTCCTCCTCCCATGGGCTGGTTGCGCTGGGCTGCCCACCCCCCCACTGGGAATGGCCCTGAATCCAGCATTTCCAGCATTTCGAAACCAGGATTGTTTTGAAATCCCTGAGAGCTTCTCCACCCCCTCCAGCTCCCTTCCCCACTGGGAGAGGGACATTGTCCTCTAATCTGACTTCACACTGTGCACTTAGACGTGGTATGTTTGAGTTTGCACTAGCACATGGCCAGGTACTACTAGTGTGTGTGTGTGGGTGGGTGGGTGGGTGTCTCTGCGTGGGTGTACCTTCTGGTGGCAGCTTTGTGTGACTGGCTGTTGTGGACATTCACCGGGCTCTCCTGGGCTGTCTCTCAATATGCAAGTCTCTAGGGGTCTTAAGGGGCCGCTTGGAATTAGGAGTTATTTTTGGAAGTATCCTGGATGTGTGTCTATCTCATGGCCGTATACCCACACGCGCACGTGTCTCTGTGTGTGTGTGTGTGTGTCTCTGAGGACTGTGTTGGGGGTGTGTCTGATGTGTGCAGGTGCGTATGTGCGCGTGCACGCGAGCGCTTTGTCGTTCCCCACCTCCTCCTGCTCCTGGGCACATATCTGGGGTGTGTAGTCACAGGTCTCCGGCGGCCCTGGGACTCGGAGTGCTCTGGTCTTTGATAGGGAGGTTTCCTGGAGCACCAGCCAGGCTTCTGGCAGCTCTGTGGTCCTTGGAGCGAGAGTGGCAGAGTGGGGAGACTCTGGAGTAACTGTCACTGAGGGCTGGGCCTCTCCAGCACTGTGAGGGCTCCTGCACCCCAGCCCACCTTCTGGTCCTGAGGGTACAGTGGTGGCTGTTAGGGAGACTGTGCCCCAAAGGAATGGACTGGGGAAGAGAAAGTGACTCCTTCATCCCTGGGGTCACTGACTTTGCCGAGGACGGAGCACAGCCAATGGCATTGCATCTGGGTGCATGGTGACAGGCTGAAGGTTCAGAAAAATTGACTTCCCCGGACAGGGGACCAAAGCAGATCCAGACACTTACATTTTCAGCCTGAGAAGAAGACCAAGTAGGGCCTGGAGTTCAGGCATTTGGGGTGGGGCCATTGTAGCCTGGATGGGGAAGCCCTTCCCCCTCATGATCATCTCATTCCTTACCTACTGCAGTATTCGATGGGCAGAGAGGTTCTCAGTGTTTTTTTTTTTGTTTCTTTTGGTCAAAGAAAGGTTAGTGATGGTGGACCTAAGTTGGTTTGGGATTCAGGCACTGGAAGCCCTGATACTGTCCCGTGACTCAGTTTCCCTTCATGGGGTCTCAGGCTTTAACTGAAGGTTTTCTGCTAGGAGTACATGTGGTAAGTCTGAGAGAAAGAAGGGGGCTGATTCAGGGGCTACGGCATGAGTTGAGAGAGGCAGGCGGCAGCAGGAGGTGGATGTGAGGATAGACTGTCCCTTTTACACCCCCCCAGCGGCCTCTGGTCTCATCAGGCACAGTGGGAAGAAGGGAGGGAGGGCAGAGGCACAGGTTGGTACAGTGCTCAGTGACCCAGCTGGGGGAGGGCCTTGGCAAGGAGCTTTCAGCTTGTTTCTCAACCTCGGTCTCTGAGACACGTACACACACGTCACCACAGACACCTTCAGCAGATGAGTCCCGAAGAGTCAACCAGGTGGCGGTAGGGGAGGGTGGTGCCAGGTGGGGCCATGTGGAGCCAGTTGTGTTCAGGTGGGTACCCTGTTCTGCCCACCCCCTAGTTTTGGAAGTGGAGCTCAGCCAGAGGACCCCTCCCTAAAACCCTGTCCTAGGCTTGGGAGCAACACAGACTAGAGAGGGTTAAGTCTAGTCGGCAGGGACACCCCCCACCCAGTGCAGTGAGAGGGAGGGGTGGTTAGCAGCTTGCTCTGGTTGGCGCCTCTCCCAGAATCCTTCGGAAAAGAACTCCCCTTTGACCCCCAGTACAAACTGAGCCCGGCTTCCAGCTTCCCTCCCGCCTGCTGTAGGAGCTTCATGCAGCCCCCTCTACTGAAATGCTGAAGTGGGCTCCCTCACCCCCGGCCCTACCCCCCAGACCAGGTCCCCAGGACTCGGTGTTCCCTAGGACAGGGCTGTAGAGCCAAGAGACTCCACGGGGACGCAGGACTCACAGCCACTCTCTTCCCTGATAGGGTAGCCTGGGGGTGAGTGCTGCTGGAAGCTGGGGTCCTCTACCTCCCCCGGGTCCTCAGGCCAGGTCGTGGGAGTCACCCCTTCTCTCTCCCTGTGAGGCCAAGCTCTCAGGGAACTCTGAGGTCTTCCCGTGCCTTCTCCTTTCCTCTTCCAGGAGGGGGAGTGGCGCTGTGGGGCAGCTGGGTCAGGCCTGGCTCCCAGCCAGTCCACAGAAGTCCTGGGGGGGGTGCAGCTCAGACACTTCCTGGAGCTGCGGGCCGTGTGTGTGTGTGTGTGTGTGTGTGTGTGTGTGTGTGTGTGTGTGTATGGGGGGGGTCTGGGAGAAGGGCGTGGACTGCCGGCCCAGGGCTTCTAGCTGTCACCCTCTCTCCACAGGGAGCCCCCATCCTAGACCACACCCTTGAGCCCGAGCCCAGCACACACTATTCCAGAGGTGAGAGGTCCATGTGCTTGTGTGTCCTCCTCAGCCTCCCTGATCTCTGTCTGCAGTGGCCGTGGCCGCAGCATCCTGGCTTAGCCTCCTGCCTGGCTTTTGTCTTTTGGTCCCTCCTCCTGGCTTTCTGCCCCCACTTCTTGCTTCCCCCCCAGAGGAGGGAGGCCTCCTCGAGCTCCTGGGGTGCGAACGGCCTCCAACTCCAACCCTCAGAAGGGGTGGGGGGCGGGGCTGGGATGGGAAGGGTTAAAGCCCTTTTCTAAACCGGGTCTCGGTCTGGGTAGGAGCTGGGGAGAGGGAGCTCAGTCGCTGGCCCTGGAGGGCAAGGTAGATTTCGTGGTCAGCCCGTGGCTGAGTGAAGGCGGAGTGGCTACCGGCCTCGGGAGTGTGTGGTTCTTGCTGCCCGGCCCCAGACATGGCTCTCACACACACTCACTCGGACTCACACAAACATATAGCCTCCCTCCCTCCCCTCCTTCCTTACTTAGCAACAACTCCCTGAATTCACAACAAACACTCCTGTGGGCTCCTGTCTGACTGGGAAAGCTGGGGGAAGCCAGGGACTGGGAGGAGGTGCTTCTTCTCGGCTGTCCTAGAGGGAGGGGCTTTTAGTCTCCATCTAATATCCCCAACCTCCTCACTGGAGGCCGCTACCCCTCTGGGACAGGGAGGAAGTGGACCTGCTTCCAACTCTGCAATGAAAAAAGTAGGGAGCAGTGGACAGGTGTGGTTGAGCAGGTGGGTGGGGAGCAGGGATTGGACTCCACCCTTACCTGGCAAGTCCTGCTTGACCTTTGACTCCCACCTGGGGCTGAGAGGGGCCACTGACTCTGTGACTCCTGGGTAGCCTGGGGCATCTCTCGGCAGGGCTTCTGTGCTGTCGTCTGGGAAACTTGCCTTGTGACCTTGCGGACTGTCGGGGACCTGGCTGGGTGGGGAGGAGATGGATTGGTCCTGAGGTGGAGGGGGAGGCCCAGGAACTTTGCTCCCTGGAGCTCAGGCCCTGCAGGGCACCTGTGTAGAGGGGGTTGGGAGCGGTGCTGTCTCTTTGATCTCTTCCAGGCGGGAACTGTGGCCTCCAGTGCGGGGACGTGGTACCCATCAGGCACTGAGGGAGGATATGGGCGATGAGGGCGTGAGGCCAACATTCAACATTCTTTCATCATAGCAGGGCTGAGACCATGGTGCCTCTACATTGTGCAATGATTAAGAACCTAACCACTGGAGTATCTGGGTTCGAATCCGGGCTATGGTCACTATGGGCTGTGCGTCTCGGACCAGTTGCTTAACTCCTCAGTTCCTTTCCTATTTCCCCATAAAGTGGGAATAATAAAAGGACTTCCCAAAGCTGGTGCGTGTCTGTAGTGCCAGCTACTCTAGAGGCTGAAACAGGAGGATTATTTGAGCCCAGGAGTTCCAGGCCGAACAGAGTAACACAAAGAGAGACCCTGCCTTCAAATAAATATATGAGGAAAAGTGCTCTTTAGTAGAGTTGGTCTGAAGATTAAATTAGAAAATGCTCATGGAGGGTTTGAATAAACACTCAGTAAGGGTTAGAGATCGCCCTCACTGTTATTAGTCAGAGCTCTTCCCAGGAACTGCCAACCAACCCTCCCAGGGGCTTCAGCAGGGCAGTGATTGGTGGCAGGGCAGGCCATGTGGGTGTGGAAAAGAGACAGCCTTTCTAGCACTTTGGACTCCTGGATTCTAATACCTTTCCAGGTCCAGCTTTTTTGCTGCCTCAGTTTCCCCACTGCTGATGCCAGCTGATACCTTGATTACAAGTTTTCCAGATAGTCAGTGGGCCTGGAGAAAGACTTGAGAGCCTAGGATACATCTCCCTCCCTATATCCCCAGGTACCCCCCATTTGTTCCTTCAACTTCAGGACCCCTCCCACACACCACGCTCCCCTTTCTGCGCCATTCAGCGGCCTCTTGCTGGCTAGAGTTGAGGGACCTTACTTGAGAAGAGAAGTGGCGGTGCGGAACTGTTCTGTGGATGGCAGCTCTCAGACTTGCCTCAAGCTCAGGGCCTGGGTTCCCTGGGCTCCCTGCCTGGGAAGTTCCCCCAGTGTGGAGGGGCAGCACCCAGCCTGTGATAGATGGAGAAGTCCAGGTGGGCATGCCTGGTGCCTTAGGGAGGGAGGAGATACCCCCAGGCTGGATGAAGAGCAGCCATGTCAGTATCTGGGGGGACCCCAGGGCCCTCCCTGGGGCTGAGTGGGTGAGGGTGGGCAGTGCTTAAGAGTCCTGCCTCGGCCCTGTGTGTCCAGGGCCGGGAAGACCTCGAGCGCCACTGGGAGGGAGTGGACAGTTCTAGAATGGACTGCAGGGGTGGGGTATGCCCAGTGCCAGGGAGCCAGCAGACAGGTGGTTGGGTTCTGGGGATTAGGATGTGGTAGAGGGAGGGCCAGGGATGTAGCTTAGTGGCACTGTGCCCACCTTGCAAGTGCAAGGTTGTGAGTTCAATCCCCCTGGTATTGCAAAAAGAAAATAAAAAAACAGATTTGGTAGAAGCCCCTGGGTACCAGAGTCCTGGGTCCACGAGAGGACGTTCTCTTCCAGGAGCCTGGGGAGTTCACTGTCTGCCTGAGCCGTACCTCACCGCTGGGCAGACCATATCTTCTGTGCCCAGCCTCTGGGCCTTGTTCCTTCGGCAGGCTGGGGCTATTTTTGGGTTTGGGCTGGGGCTCACTGGCTGGTTTCAGATGTTCCAGTATGAACGGGAGAAAATGGGAACAGATGGCTGGAGGGTTCTGATCAGCGGGTCCTGCTGGGAGCAGGTTATTTTTAGGGCCTTATTAACCCTTTGGGGCTTGTGGGGCCACCCCAAGAGGTACAGTCCTTTCTAGTTGAAAAGAGAACAGGTCTCCCTGAACTTCCTACTTTCCAAAATCGCTTGTCAGTGGCCCTTCTGTCTCTTCCAGACCCTCCACTCTTCAAAAAGGTTCATGGCAAGAGAGTAGGCACAAGCCTCCTCCCAGCCCAGTTCTGCAGAGTGCCTGCTGAAAGCTGGGTGGCAAATGGGTGTCTGGTGAAGGGGGTGCAGGCCACTTAGAAGGAGAACCTCCTCCCTTGCCTCATGGGTTTTTGAGACACAGACCTGGAGTTAAGAGGTCGAGAGCCTGTGTTTCATGCCCTGGGTGTGTGTCAGGGAGCCCAGGGATGCCCAGGGGAGCTCGTAGCGGGAGCTGGCCTCACAGAGGGCAGAGGAGGCCCATGTCTTGGTATTTGCTATATAGGTATGACTTGGGCACGTCAGGGCAACTAGCTGGACGATGGCTACCTTCACCAAATGCACCTTATTGTGTGCCCATGTATTTGGATGCCTTGGCAAGGGATAAAAAAGGGGGCATCTGGGCCAGGGATTTAGCTCAGTAGTTTTGGCATCTGCCTTGCACACTCAAAGTCCTGAGTTCGATCCCTAGTAACCACATACCACAATGCTAGGCATGGTGGCTCACGCCCATCATCAATCAGTACCACGTATCACAATGCAGGGCGTGGTGGCTCACACCTGTAATCCCAGCACTGGCCTGTAATCTCTGCACTTGGGAGACAGAGACAGGAGTTCTCTGAGTTCAAGGCTTGCCTGGGGTACATAGTGAGCTCAGGAACAGTCTGAACTACAAAGCAAGACCCTGTCTCAAAAGGAGGGGACATCTAGGCCAGAGGTGGGGTTCTGAGAAGTAGTACAGCTTAGACACTGTCAGCTTCACTACAGTTATCTGACTCTGTAAAATTATCCTCTTTTTTTTTTTTTTTTTTTTT